>NGKJ01000075.1:116746-132596 GCA_002162495.1 Myriosclerotinia curreyana | reverse complement strand
GGGAGAGAAGGAGGGAGGGAAATGGTTGAAATAAACTTGGGACTCAAACTTACTAGTATACGTGGACAAACACGAATTATATTGCGGTGACTTGAAATGAGGAGTGAGATAGCGGTTACAATGAATTCGAAATACTGCACAGAATGCATGGTTTTATATAGTGACTTGCTGGCGGAAGGGTTTGAGTTCGCTCGCAGATAGATGCTGACGGATAGGTTGAAGTTAATATCGACTTGGGTAGATTTTAGGAAGGAAATCCTAACGCTGAATAACTTGAGAGTCAATGTTAGATCGAAAGTCATTAGTGATGGGATATGCTCAGTAGTTCTTCAGTGAAGAGATATATATATGAGAAAGCTGACTTGAAAAGGGGGCCACAATACCATTGCGATTGCTGTTACATAAAGCGTACATGATTTTCTGATGAATAGATGTTTGTGACAAGAGGAAGACGCGTCGACATATCAAGGAAAGCAGGATCCATAATCTGCATGTAAGGACATTGATCCTTTATTGATGGGCAAAAACCAGTGAGTCTCCATCAATTGAGTATCAAAGCGAGTCTAGAACCTGCACTCTATAGGGGATTGAACTTTTCTTGCTGTTACTTTACATAGGACCACTCTGCAGTCCATAGATGCATACCAATGATGTACAGCTGAGACATAGAGTATTAAAGTCATATGGAACTAAAGTACTCCCAGGTGGTAATTTGATCCGTTTGACTCTTCCCCGGCTTCTGCGAAAGCAACAAATGGTGAGGTTAGATGGATTTCCAGATGCGGAAGGTAACAAGCAATATTCAGTAATTCTCCAAATCAAGGCTAAATAAGTAGATTTTCAGAATTCTTAGAAAGATTGTATGAGGCATTTCACGTTGAAAGGAGCGTCTAATCATTCTTGTAAGATTACTATAAAATGAAGTTTTGCATATTTTGAAAATGGGATGTTCAGATTGGGTTGGAGGCTGACTTCGGCTAAAACCATTGGCCGGGGAACTTCCAGGGGGTTTTTCGACTTCTGATATGAGGCATTTTCGTTGCACCAATGAGTTTTTCAACAACCGCAATAAAAAGTTCATCATCAACACTGATGCTTTGAAACTCCAGGCAAAATTGCGAATCTTATAAAAGAAGCCAAGTGGCTCAGTCGATGTTACTTGACACCTTGAACCTTACATTATGAAGTGCAAAATGTAATATTCATAATGTAATGCTGCAAACAGCGGCACGGTCGAGGATCCCAATTATAACGCGTGATGATTCTACGGTTTCTATACTAATCGATTGTTCATATAGATTGCAACGCTTCGTTGCTATGAGCTTTCATGTCATTGTTTTCGCTGGGGGATTACTATGAGCGATTTATCATAATATTTGCAAAGCATGGCTCAATTGTCAAAAGGCGGGATGAAAATCATGAAATGTGACAGGAGGTAGTTCTTATTCTGGATGATTTCACGGTTAATCAATTCTACCAACGTAAGTGGATGGGATGGGATTCTTTGTCTTTTTAATATGCATATATTGAGCCCTTCAACTGGTATGCAAGAATTCAAATTTGTCTATTTGCTGCGGCTTTGAGTGAACGAGCGAATATCCTACCGTATGCCCACACTGTCCACCATAAGAGTTCTATTTTCTATCCTGAGCCTCTGATCGACTACACACGCACACAGCAATATCTAAACTAGCACACAAGCTTTCCTCACTGGTATCTATTCGATGAAGATGATAGAAGATAAGGAGAAAGAACAATATCCTCGGCGCATCCACTATGCTGACGAGGAATCTGGAGTGAAAGTCTCTCCGCCCTTAGAGCGAAGGAACTCGAGGAGCTCAGCAGATCACGATAGTCTAAGCATTCGACCTTATAGACGTTCTTCAATCGAGTTATCATCGGCACTTCCTATCCAATACCGAACGGTCTCATTTCAGATTACCGGATCACAAGAAAAGAATGCAGCAGAAGTAAAACTCGCAAAAAAGTCGGCAGCGAAGGGTTTGTATTCCCATACCTGAATGGATATCACGATACTCACCTATTTTTAGCGCTTGCTGATTTGGACTGGCATTTAATCACGCCGGACGAGGTTCTAAAGCGTCTATCAACTTCGACATCCCAAGGTCTATCAAAAGAGCAAGTAACCCGGAGACTATCACAGTATGGAAAGAACACACCATCTCATCCTCCAAACCATATCTTCCAGACCCTGCTCGGGTACTTCTTCAAAGGATTTGGATCTATTCTCCTACTTGGCGCGATTCTCGTATTTGTTTCCTGGAAGCCTCTCGGAGATCCGCCCGCACAAGCAAATTTAGCACTGGCTATTGTTCTCTTGGCCGTGTTTCTCATACAAGCAGCTTTCAATGGTTGGCAGGATTGGTCCTCATCTAGGGTCATGGCTTCAATTACTACCATGTTGCCTGACAATTGTTTATTACTGAGGGACGGAGCTCGGGTTACTGTTATTGCCAGCGAGATTGTTCCGGGAGATACTCTCTTCATAAAAGCTGGCAATAAACTTCCTGCCGATGTTCGATTCGTGGAAATGTCTTCGGATGCAAAGTTTGATCGATCTATTTTGACTGGTAAGTCTCCGGCGACATCTTGATAATTTGTTGATGCTAATCAAAGCGTAGGCGAATCACTTCCACTCTCCGGGATGGTGGACAACACAGATGAGAATTATTTGGAGACAAAATGCATCGGATTGCAAGGCACTCATTGCATTTCTGGAAGTGGTATTGGTATTGTCGTTGCTACTGGTGATACAACGGTCTTTGGAAGAATTGCCCAACTAACTAATACTCCAAAGACTGGTATGACTACTCTTGAACGAGAGGTCTTTAATTTCGTACTAGTGATTGTTTCCATTATGGTTACAATGATTGTTCTTGTTATTATCATATGGTAAGCGTATCGCATAGTTCCTGAAGTACTCGGAAATCCAATGCTGATTTGTATTGTAGGGCAGCATACTTAAGAAAATCATACCCTGATTGGATCAATGTACCAACTCTAATCGTTGACTGCGTTTCTGTTGCCATTGCGTTCATTCCCGAGGGCCTTCCCATTGCTTTGACTGCATCCCTTACTATCACAGCAAACCTGATGCGCAAGAACAAGATTCTGTGTAAATCCTTAAAGACGGTTGAGACTTTGGGTGCAGTCAGTGTCATTTGTTCAGACAAGACAGGTACTCTGACAAAGGTATGCCTCTCGTGTGAGTTCAAAACTATCCCAAAGACTAAACAAATCTAGAACAAAATGTTCGTCACGGAATGCAGTATAGGAACCAACCCCATGACTCCGCAATCAGCCAGAGATGAGATGATCTCAAGTGGTCGAAACAATACCACGATATCCCAAATGAGACTAATTGCCGGCCTCTGCAATGCTGGCGAATTCGATGCCGGTACAATACACCTTCCACTTTCCGAAAGAAAGATCAACGGCGATGCTACCGATCAAGCTGTATTGCGATTTTCCGAGTCACTTGGGCCCGTTTCCGAACTTCGAAAGACGTGGCGCAAAACCTTCGAATTGGCTTTTAATAGCAAGAATAAATATATGATACGAACGCTAGCACTTACTGAAGCTATGGGCTTGGGTTATGCTTTACCGGATGCAGAAGCTGCAAGTTTTGGCTCGGATGATACGTAAGATTCCATTACCTAGTGAGATATAGTAACTAATGTTGTTCACCATAGCCTCTTGACTATTAAAGGTGCTCCAGATATTTTGATCGGGAGATGTTCAAGGTATACAACTATCGACGGTGACTCCAAAGATCTCGAGGACGATGTACTGAAGAATATTGACGAAATTAAAAATGGCTGGTCAGCAGAAGGCAGGCGTGTCATTTTATTGGCACGAAAGACGATCAAGAAATATGAATTGAGATCAACACCAGATTCGAGTCATTTCGAAAACGAGATATCATCTCATGCACGATCTGGTCTTACATTGGTGGCTCTCCTGGGTATTGTAGATCCTCCTCGTGATGAAATACCTTCAGTTGTTTCAACCCTGCGACGAGCTGGAATTCGAATTTTCATGGTGGGATCTCCATCTGCTTTCTATTTCATGCAACATACTGACACAATTAAAAGGTAACGGGAGATTTCGCTCTCACTGCTCAAGCCATCGCCACAGAATGCGGAATCATCACCAATCCACCCAACATGGTAAAAGACATCTCTTCCCTCTCGCGGAACAAAATCCCATCGGAATCAGCATCTCCATCCGAAGATGAACACAAAGAGACGGACATCCCCCCTCAAACCACATCCATCGTTCTGAGCGGACCCGAAATGATCACTCTCAACGATATCCAATGGGAACAACTATGCAAACACGACGAGATCGTCTTCGCCCGCACAACCCCCGAACAAAAACTCCGCATCGTTCGCGAGTTCCAAAAACGTGATGAGATCGTCGCCATGACTGGTGATGGCGTCAACGACGCACCTTCTCTCAAAGCAGCCGATGTAGGTATTGCTCTTGGAAGCGGTTCGGATATAGCCATTGAGGCTGCCGATATGGTTCTCCTCGAATCATTCAGTGCGGTTGTCGAGGCCGTGGAGTATGGAAGGGTGGTCTTTGATAATTTGAAAAAGACCATCGCGTATCTATTGCCCGCGGGATCATTTTCGGAGTTTTGGCCGGTCTTCACGAATGTGGCTTTCGGGTTGCCGCAGATTCTGTCTTCGTTTCTGATGATTATTATCTGGTAATATCCCCTAGCCCATATTACTCCTCTTATTCCATGTAAACCCAAGTAAAACTAACCCTCCAAAACAGCTGCTTCACCGACTGTGCCGCCGCTACCGTCCTCGCGTACGAAGCCCCTGAAGCCGACGTACTTCTGCGAAAACCTCGAAATCCAAAGACAGACCGACTAGTAGACTGGCAACTAATTCTTCAAGCATATGGATTCATCGGTGTTATCGAAACTGCATCGTCGTTCGCCATGTCGTATTGGTATCTACAGAGGAGCGGAATACCATTTAAGGATCTGTGGTTTAGATATGGAAGTCTGCCGGAGAGTATCGATCGGGATTATGCTAACGCGAGACTGGCCGAAGCTTCGAGTATCTATTTTGTTAATTTGGTGGTTATGTATGCCCTCCCTCGCTCCCCCTTGCCCCTTCCCCATTCCCTTCCCCCTTCCCCATCCCCATCACAAACCCCAAGCCCCAAACCCCAAACCCATGAAACCCCCACCCTAACCCCCCAGGCAATGGTTCAACCTCATGGCCCTCCGCACACGACGCCTCAGCATCATGCAACACCCGCCCGCCTTCAACAGCGCGACACAAAACCTCTCCATCATCCCGGCCCTTCTTTTTGCCCTCGTCATGACCATTTTCTGGCTCTACGTGCCGCAATTCCAACGCGTGTTAGGAACCAGCAGTGTACCCGCCGAACACTTTTTCTTACCCGCGGCTTTTGGGCTGGGCATGTTGTTTTTGGATGAGGGGAGGAAGTGGGCTGTGAGGAGGTGGCCGGGAAGTTGGGTGGGGAGGATAGCTTGGTAGGGGTTGTGGAGTGGAGGGGGGTTGAGGATAGATACTTTTTAATCCTCAAATACTTACAGTAAAAAAGTTGACAATAACATCCCATATAACCCATATAAAAATCGACTCAAAAATTCACCCTCTTGACTGTCCCTCCCTCACACCATCACCAAAGTTTAACACGATAACCTACTCTACAGCAACAGCCTACCACCTACCATCCACCATCTCGCTCGACACCTTCCTTATCCTGTCTGCAAATGAATATCAGATATCAGATATCAGATATCAAACATCAGATACATCCAAGCCACGACCCACGCAAGCATGGGCTTCTCCACCACCAAACCAAACCAACCCGAACCAAATCCTCTACACACAATATAAACCCTCTTCATCCAAACCAAATCCTCTTCATACAAACCAAACCCTCTGCACACAACACAACACAACCTAACCCCTCGAGGCTCGAGCAAAAAGATCTCTCCCTCGAACTTCGAACCCAACATCACAAGTTCACAACATCCCAAGTTCACAACATCCCAAGTTCACAACATGGTTTCGCGCTACACCATGTCACAACCATGTCACAACCATACCATAGCAGCACTAGCAGCACTAGCAGCACTCCAACACTCCAACACTCCAACACTCCAAAACTCCAACCCTCCAAAACTCCAACATTCCCTAGAAATTTCCCGCGTTCCATTGATTTGATCTTGTTGTACCAAGAGCCAAAAAGCAAAGGCAAAAAGGCAAAGGCAAAAAGAAAATCAAGAGCAAAACAAGAGCAAAACATAAATAAATAAATCTTCATCAACTTGATCCCTCTCATCTCTCATCCAATACCCACTTCTACCCGCCCATCATCTATGCCCATTCAGACAAAGATTCATCGCGGTACTTTTTCATTTTGCAACTTCAAGTCCCGACTCGTGTTGCCAATTGGCAACGATGGCAGATAAAAGAGCAGAAGGCTGTCTGTCATGCATCTTTAATCATGATTATCTTCACATTCACACACACGCGCGCGAAAAATCACTATCAAAATGACTATATGAGATATCAAATCAGCCCACGGCTGTGTATAATTCACTCGTATGCTATGTATGCGTATTACCACAACTGCACGATCATGATCCATCCATTCACCCCTTCCTCAACCCTCTAGACACCCGTCCAGTAACCAGGGAAGAAACCATAAAAACGCCAACCAGCTAGTGAGCCTGATCAAAAAAACAAAATCAAAAAAGTATGCATGCAATGAATCATAAAATCCTCCTCACAAAATCTCAAACCGCGGGGTATCAAGCGCCTAACGACACAATGACTTCCAGGAAAACTCCTCCCGTAAACAGGATGCTAGACTGTCTTACACACCAATGCGAGCAGGCAAGCAAAGGTATAGACTATCAAAAAGTTTTGATTCGAGGAATGTATGGTGATGTTATGACCAGATTGAGATGGATAACTTATTCGAATGTCGAAGAGATGAAACGCGAAATTGACTTGAGGAAAGAGCGAAACCCTGCCGTAAACAGCATGCTAGACCGTCTAGAAAGACTATCAAAAGTAACATATGCTCAACCAACCCAACCGTGAATCATGATCGAAAGTGTATGTAATATCGAGATGTGAAGAGTATGAAATGATGTCATGACGAAGATGAGAGACGAATTTAACCACCGAAACCATAGAGGGTACGGCCTTGTCTCTTCAATGCGTAGACGACATCGAGGGAAGTGACGGTCTTGCGCTTGGCATGTTCGGTATAGGTGACGGCATCACGAATGACACCTTCGAGGAAAGTTTTCAGAACACCACGAGTTTCTTCGTAGATCACTATGTGAGACGCGTCAGTAAAGAAATTCTTGGAAAAGAATCAAGACGCGATGGATGAGATGGGAGTGTGATGGATGGATGGATGGATAGATAGATAAAAACTTACTAGCAGAAATACGCTTAACACCACCACGACGAGCGAGACGTCTGATAGCTGGCTTGGTGATACCTTGAATGTTGTCTCTCAAGATCTTACGATGACGCTTAGCACCACCCTTTCCGAGACCCTTTCCGCCCTTTCCACCTATAGAAAGATATCATTAGCACACATATCGACGATGTATTGAAGGAAGATTAAATATTGTTATTGAAGTATATTGACGACATCATCATAAAGATGTGGATACGATACCTTATCGCGTTGATTGATTGATTGATTGATTGATTGATTGATTGAAGGATGATAGATGCAGGTGTAGGGGATTAAAATCCAAACACCAAAACAACATCATCCATCATCCATCCTCAAACATCGCGACCAAAGACATCCAACAGAAGGAGAAAAGGAATAATAAACTTACGTCCAGTCATGATGATGAAGTAGTTATTAAGAAGTGATTGTATTAATTTTTGATAACAAAAACGCGTCCCAAGACGATGTATTGATGTATTTTTGGTAGAGTTGATGGGTGGGTGGATGAGTGGCGGATAGTTGAACAATAAAATAGAAGATCAAAAATCAAATCTGGGAGGGGAAGGGGGAAGGGGGAAGGGGAATTTGTTTGGTTTATGATGAGGAATTAAGTGATCTGAAAAATGCTTTGACGCTAGTACGTTTATAGAAATTAATGGAAAGGGAAAGTGTCAGAGTGTTAGAGTGTCAGTTATGTTATGGGGTTGTTATGGTTGTGATTGCCGAGAAAATTGAATAGGTGAATTAGGTGAATAGGTGAATGGGTAATAATGAGCTAATGAGTAGATACATCCATTATACAGTAGTAGTAAAGATAGATAGATACCTACCTAGGTAGTTAAGGTTAAATATCAAGAGAATAACAACAATAATAATAATAATAATATCCTTATATACATACATACAGCTGCTTGTTTGAAATGAAATAATGTTCTTGCATCATTAACTTTCTTCTCTTTCCAGGGGTGAGTAGATAGATAAGCGAGTATAACAAAGTATAAGTACCTAGGTACTTATCCTATATCTTCTCAATATACCCCTATGTAACATTTCTCTTTATATATTTCTTAATTATAGCTCCAATCGAAAGCAAACATCAACCAACACTTCGAGATGAAGGTTAATGCGTGAGCATGGCAGTCAATTTTAAGATACTCCTTCTACTAGTTCAAACTTACTACTTTACCTAAGTTATAGTTAGGTATATAGCATCTACTGTTGAAAATGACATCCCTCACATATGCTTCAGATACTTTCGAGAATCACGTTTCCGCGTCGGTATTTTGGAATACATAGTTTTTGGCTTTGAATATGTTATTGATTTCTATCCCTCTTCATGTAGCCCATCATAATTTCCCATTACCTCCGAATGTCTTGCATCTCCATAAACCTCACGCTCTGCGTGTATAGACTCGAAGATCCATGACTGCCTAAGTTTTCGAGATAATGTATGTTCCCGACCATCAAGTCCGATAAATGGATTCGAATAGGCTCCATTTTGGGATTCTAAATTGCGTTGAGGTTTTGCCGTACAAAAAAGGGCTTGAGAGGGGAGGATATCCCGTTGTGCTGAGAGCGATGTAAGATGTTTCAGCTATCCCAATCCGGTGCTATTGCTACGCAGAGAAGCATTCAACAGAGTCCTGGATCATGCACTTCGATATGTGAGCGCTTTAAAGGGTGTCCGTGAGCGCATGTCAAAGTCGATAGCTTCCATCATTAGCTACCGGCCATTGACCAACCATGCCACCTTCTGCACGACGGAAGAAAGTCTGGAGGCTTTTGTCTCAGTGATACCAAGGATCCCAAACCAATCCTTCCTGCTTGTGCCCTTTCACTACTAGTATATACCTAGTGCACCCGCATAAGAGCCATACCCCTTGATTCAATAGATTATGATTATTCCTCCAAATTCTACGCTTACCACTCCTCACAAATACTTCTTCCCAGCAGCCGCAACTCGTCCTTTGAACACCGGACTCGTAACAGGTTGATTAACTTGATAGAAAGGACTCATAATCGTCTTTACCCAATTTTCATAAACTTCCGTAAAGAATTGTTTGATCGCCTCTTCCGTTTGCGGTGAAGTAGGATTTGCACCGATCGACGTACTCGTTCTCGAAGTCGTTGGATTGGCAGGTTGAGAAGGAGAATGCAGGAGCATAAATTTGACATCTGTACATTCTATTAGCACAATCGGGAAATGGGCAAGAGGAGATACACTTACTACCGCCCGTCATGAAGCAAGATACGTAATTATTGTAAAAACGATCAATACACTTCAAGTACCTATAAACCATCAGCTTCCAATCGCAAACCATGAGAAATAAATCCATACATCTGTCCACCACCCCATTGCACCTCCTCCACAATATCCAAACTACTATGAACAATAAACTGATTCATATGTCTTGCCTGTTCAGGAAACCTCGCAATTCCATCACCACCTTGCTTCGCGGTGCCAAATTCATATTCGAAGAGAGGATTATCTTGCGTGCCGACTATTGCGAAATAATACGACATTTTGGTAATGGGTACTGGATGTTGATGATTTGGGTGGGAAGAGTTGAGGTTAGGAAGCGAATGCTGATTGGTTCGCAGAATTTATGTCTTGGCGCGGAGCGGAGGGGCCGATTCTCGAAATTTGAGTGACGAGAGAGAGGTACGACGCGGACAGAACGTTCGAATATCAACATAATGTTTGGAGCTTTTAGACCTACGAATGTTATGTCTGGGGGTCTTCTTTGGTATGTTTTTATACATTATACGCTGTGACTGATTGCTGGCAATGTGCTAATGGTGGTCCGATTATAGGAAGATCCCATGGCGACTCTCCAAATTCCAAAAGGCACGCCAGCGCAAACGTTTAAGGGCGGTCGATTCGGTGGTTGCTACTGTGGATAGAGCTTTGGCGGCTAAGGGTATTACGACGAAGGCTGTGGAGAGGTGGAAGGAGGAAATGCCTACGGAGCAGGAGATGTTACCAAAAGACAAATACACAATGTTTGATCGGAAGGAGAAGAAATATAGAAAGGGAATTCACAGTAAGTTTGAAAGATGCGCCACTGCAGAGAATATCAGATTACTGATATCATTGCAGAGCTACCAAAATGGACAAGATTATCTCAACGACTCAATCCTCCCGGTTATTGATATGGATATATTGGGATGGGCTCAATGGAAAGGATTCTCACCGGAAGACTTGGTGTACAATATGCATTCATGGTGTTTGGGATATGTGTCAACGGAAAGATATAAAAGGGTTTAAATTCGATGCTCAGGAAAGGCTAAAATCCTAAGAACTTTCCCTACTATGCAGATGCAGCTCACTATTCTGCGATCAATCGCCAGAGTGTTCCTTATACGCCGTCCCGAGTACTGCAAAATATCGTACAATCGTCCATCCCCCCAGTAGTCTATCTACCCTTGCCATATTCTTCTTCCTCTTTCTGTCTCTCGGCTTGAATAGCTCTACCAAGACCCCCTCTACCCTCATCGTATTCCTCACGGTACTCGTCGCGCACTTGGCCGCCAGACTTTCCACGTCCGTATTGTCTACCTTCCTGAAATCCAGGATCCAAATCTGTTCTGATAACGCGTTCATCTAATTTTGTTCCACCAATATACTTCATGCAATCAAGTGCATCTTGATGGGTGTAATACTCCACGAAACAGAAACCACAAGGTGTTTTGTTAAATCTATCCAATCCCATAATCAATCTCTTAATTTCACCACATTTCGCAAATAGTTCGTGGATTTGTTCTTCCGTTGTATAGAAAGACCTGTAGCCAAAATTGTTAATTTCTGCCCTGAACTATTGATCAAAAACATTATGCGTTCAACATACAAGTTTCCAACATAAAGTGTTGTCGCATCCTTTAAAGGATCTTCTATTGGCTCTTCTGGAGTTCGTTCCCTTCTCTCCTCCTCTCCATCTCTCTCATATCTGCGCTTCTTATTCTAAATCATCAATTGTTAGTCAAGTCCGGCATTAAGTTTTGAAAAGTGATTGGATAGTTAACTTACTCTACCTTGATAATAGGCACTAGGTTTATCAAGTCTATCGACAGTATTTCTAATTGAGCCAGGCATTTTCTAGAATTTGTTGTTTCTTACAATATTTCTTGCAAGGCTGATGTTTTTCTTTGTTTCCTGGGGAACATTTTACAACACAGAAGGCTTAGTATATAGCTTTCGCGACGCGCTAGCTGATAGCCTGATAATGATATCAAATAGCCCCAACCTCAAAAAAAGTTCCAGACTCAATTCACCCTTTATTCGTCGCAACATACGAGATATTTCCTTTTACGAGCTTTTACGAGCTTCCACGAATGTGCTGATTATCCAAAAATATCGAATTGAGCTGAAGGTTCTTCCAAAATGCCTCAAGTTCTTGGTTATACACCTACCTGGCTTTCGAAGCCAAATCCAGGTCATGAAATATTTACCGCGGGACCAGCTAGCAACCAAACGATTTTTGGAAATAGTTACAGCTTGAATGATAAAAAGTCGAATAAACCAGGACCTCGCCGAACGATTGCGCGTAGAGGGACCGAAGTATTCATTGCTGTTGGAAAGGAAATTCGATGGGCGGACCTTGTTTACTTGAAGGAGACATGGGAAAACAAACAGGAAAATCAGAGAAGCTTTCTGAAAGGCAAATCAAAACTTGAAGAGGAAAGTGAAGCTGAAGGAAATGCTGCTCAGGGCTATAGAGTAAGTCGTGAAGCTTCTATCATCAAATCTAAATTCTAATGTTTGGTAGACACTCAAAATACCCGTCGCAGATGAGATCCGACAGTTGATCATCTCTCCAAATTCGAATTTTATGGCGATTCTGACGACTCATACTGTACATATCGCAATTTTGCCTGAACCCTCTCATCTTACAGCGCCCGAATCTGGTCCTATGAAAATCAAGACTTTCCACCTTGGCCCAACTACACATGTTACATCAAGGTCTGGTATATCAACTGCGTTATGGCATCCATTGGGCGTTAACGGGACATGCTTGGTCACGGTTACAAAGGATGCCGTTGTTAGAGTATGGGAATTATCTACGACTGATCGCTGGTCTTTTGATAAACCAACTCTTGCGGTTGATTTGAAGAAATTGGCCGATGGAGTATCGGCGGATCAGGATTTCGGAGCTTCCGTGGCTGGTCAACCAAGTAAATTCTCTCCGGATGCATTTGAGATGGAAGTAGCATCGGCATGTTTTGCAGGCAGAGGATCTGGAGGTTGGTCACCAATGACTCTTTGGCTTGCGATGAGAGAAGGAGATGTATATGCCCTTTGCCCATTGTTGCCCGAGAAATGGTCTCCGCCACCTACCTTGATTCCTTCGCTTTCAATCTCAATTGTGTCCAATATTGCCGCTATGGAGGACGATCCAAATGTAGCTCAAAGTAGCAAACTCCTTGCACAACAACAATTGGATTGGATGTCAGATATCGATATTCAAGATCCAACTCAAGTCCAGGGATCTTTGGGCGAACCGCCAACTGAAGTATACACTAGGCCTTCTAGACCTGGTAAAGTGCCAAGACTACAGGGTCCATTCGACTTTGATCTAGCACCCGAAAATGAAGACGACGGCGATGATGAACTTTTCAGCGACATTTATGTCATCGGACCAAAGATGGATGCAGAGGAACTCATGGATGGAGAAGAGGACGACGAGCTCGAATTGGATGAAGTTGATAAAGAAGGATGTTCAATGAGCGTGATATGTCTTCTCACAACTAGTGGACGCCTCTCAATTTGCTTGGATCTGGTCGGAATTGAGGCTCAATGGTTACCGAGATCTAATTCAAGGATGCTACGTTTCTTGGACGACCCCGACCCACCTGCCTTATTGACATATGAAGTCCTAGAGACATCCAAACCCAACGAGGTCTGGGAAGAATGTTGGCCTGTCTTCAGTCATGATGTCGAATCAAGATATTCATTCTTCATCACCAATAATTCGAACATCACATACATATCACTCTCTTCATGGGTGTTCAAACTTGAGGAAGAATTATCTAATGGCGCAGAGTCTAAAGTCCGTCTTGGCGTAGTCGTCGGTACTCCTTCTGAAAGACAAAGGGTTTATACACCACCCATGATTGACCGGAATGCCCCTCTTGCCGCCAGCTCGATTATTCGAGATCCCGATCTGGGCTATTTCCTCCTCTCCGCAAATGCCCATGGGCCATTATCTATCATATTTGAAGCACCGGAATATCAAATCGATTTCAGCCGTAGCCGTAGCCGTGGGCGCTCTGAATCATATGATTCCGAAACTGATAATGATAAGCCTCTGGTATTATTCGAAGCTCGACCCGTATACCAACCCTCCTACGCCTTAGAACAGCCCTCTGAGTTGCCTTCTCTTCACGAAAAAATCAGGCACAGCAAATATAAGCGTTTGCTAAAGGAAGAGATCCGGCTATCACCAGCTACACTTACTGTCATGAACGATGCCCATAAAGTGCTGAGCGAGGAAACGCATCGCATCGGTACTGCAGCTGCAGAGTTGTTCAGGAAATGCATCAAACTACAAATTGAGCTTTCGAAACATATCAAACAAGCCAATGATATCGCAGCTCGTGTTGAGTCGGTTATCGGCGAAGACTACGATGAGGATGGTGATAAATCTCGAGTTACGCCAAACGAGAATATTGAGCAGAGAATAAGGACAGCTCAAGACAAACAAATGATGCTCACTGAACGTATTGAGAATATTAGGAAGAAAATCCCTAAGAATACTCAACGAGAGCTTAGCGATAAGGAAAAAGCGTGGACGGCAGAGGTTAGGAATCTCAGTGGAAAGGTTCTGGGTGAAGATTTGGAAGAATCTACATCGAGTATGGTGAAGATTTCCAAGGATCCTTGGCAGAGATATGAGGAGGTCAAGGAACTTAAGGATGATGTGCTGAGTCAGGCAAATTACTTGGTTGCTGAGATGGAAAAGGAGGGGGCTGATGAGGAGGAGGGTGAGAGTGAGAGGGATGCAGACAGTGCGAGAGATATCCAGGTTCCGTCCGAGCTAAGGAGGAAGAAGGTTGGGCAAATTATGAAGTTGTTGGATCGGGAGACGGCTTTGGTGGAGGCGACGAAGGGGAGGTTGGAAAGATTGAGTTTGGCCTAAGAGAGTAGCGGGGGGATGGGGATGGTGACATGTCGGATTTTGGAACATTGGAATGGAGATTGGGATTGCCATGGAGTGGGGCGCAGTGGATTGGAGAAGGAATTACAGGGGAAAGAAGGGGGTGAAATTGTATGATATGATATGCGATCTGTTGTGTGCGAATGTTTAGATACCTTTACCTAAGTTAGCGAGCGCTATGTTTGTTGAAATGAGATGCTAGCGGATGTGGATATGGATGGTTTGGAGGGTGAATAGTGGATTAATGATGAGTCAATTTAATTCATTTACAAACATAGCCATCACGTTACAATACAACTTAACGGGGTTTCTTTGATCTTAGGCGGAGTTAGAGGGTGGGCGAGCGAGCCGGCAGGCAGGTAGGTAGTCTTAGTGGACTTGAACTTTAATATCTGAAGTTTGTTCTTTAGATTTAGTCTTGAAGAGTAGGGGGATGCTAGTTACTGACTTAGATAGGGATAGCGGGTTTGTGTTTTGAGGATGTTATGTGAATTTACTGGCATGCTATTGTTAATTCGTCGGGTTTGTATAATTGTATCCTGTCACTCGCTACTCGTGTCGTTGGCCACCTCAGATCTATGATCTGCTTCCTCTGTCTGGTAATACTAGTATAGCTTCAGTGATATTTTTTTCCTAGGATACCTTACATGTTGTTCATATACAATTATATAAACTCATCGTTCTCTTTGGTGTTGTAGATACAAATGCTCAGCACATGTAAGTTGACACTTGGATTCTAGGGCCAGCTTTACAGTAAGTGAGATGTAACTTTATTGGAATACTCGCAAGAGTATTAGGACCGGGACGAAAGTTTGCTGGTTCAGGAAATTGGTGGAAAAATGGCGAGAGCTGTCTGGTAGGAGTGTTTGCATCATTCTGCTGTTTGTTCTCACTTTTCCCTTGCTCTATTTTCTTTGCTACGGATTTTGAAATTTTCGATGACGAAAGGGAGTAGCACAGCACCGGTCATTATCTACAGTAAGTGCGATCTTCTATTAGCCCAATCGTAAAAACATACTTAAAATAGCTATTTTACTATATTTTCAATTATAAAAAAACCTTAATTAATGTTATTATAATTAATTAAAATTTTGTATATATATTAATTCGATATTAATAAATATATATTTTAAATTTTGTATATTTTAAATTATTATAATATAATTATTTATATTATTAAAAAATATATTTTAAAAAAT
>NGKJ01000075.1:104439-116646 GCA_002162495.1 Myriosclerotinia curreyana | reverse complement strand
TTTAAATTATTATAATATAATTATTTATATTATTAAAAAATATATTTTAAAAAATTCTTAATTTTTGCTTATACAAATTTTATTATAAATTTTTTTTTAAAAAAAATTGTTTTATTTTTATTAAAATTTGATTAAAATTTAATATAATTATTTAAAAATATTTATATAAAATTAAAATTAATAATAATAAAATTATAAATAAAATTTAATTAATTTTTAATATAATTTTTAAAATTTATTAATAGAATATAATTAATATTATATATTTTTATATATTTTTAATAAACTTTATTAAAATATATATATATTTATATATTAAATATTAATTATTTTAGTTTTTATAATAAAATATTGAAAAGTTGATTTTATATATTATATTAAAAAGAGTAATATTGATAATAAGATTCAGGCAAATTCCGGTTTAGTTAATAGAAGATCGTTAGTACTGTATATATGTGTTATTGTCTACAATAAGGAAGCAAGCTGATGTTCATCTCTGCTTTGTAAGACTTACAATGAAAGTATTAACAACTGTTTATGCTTTTCGTATGAATGGAAATAGTGATTATACTGGAGTCTGAATTAATCTTAATCTTATATCAGTTTCTTGGTATATAGTAAATTCATGCTATCCCATCGAGACAAAGGAGATCCCCAATCTCGGAAATTCATGAGATGAAATATATATGCTTTCGATTCGAGCACGTTTGGCAGAGTATTGTAAGTGGCTTTCGTTTGGGATCTTTATCATCTGATCTATGGGATGAGATCTCAGGTTTCGTGATTGTATCAGATCATATGTGACTCTGATCCTCGTAATTTACCTAGTAGATAAAGCATTATCCAAACTAGATGAGATGAGATGTTTCCAATTATTACTCAATGATGTTAGTGTATGATTGTTATTCAAATGTATGTAATGCAGTTTCATCAAGCATATAACTGAAGGCACATACTACATGATGAGATACCTCTACACTAAAGTCGTATGTGATAATGAATGACTTCAATTGAAGCATATTAGGCGGAGTATTATTGAATATCAACCTCAATTCCACAGTTTTATTTGTTTACTCTGGCATAAATGATGAGATATTCCGAAGGAAAGCTCCAATTGATGAATAATGGGATGGGTACTGTCAGATCCTCAACCTCAATTCACACGCCAAATTCTTTTCATCTTAGATGTACAGGACGAGATGTCTTCAGATCTTGTAACTCTATGACACGACGAATAATTCAATCAATAAAATGAGAGTTGGGCGGGGTTTTTTCTTCGGGAATAGTCCAAATTTCGAAAAGCCCCTACCCCTCGCTTAGTTCGATGACTTTAAAGAATTCATAGTTGTTTGACTAACTGTTGTACTTAATTTGTACTCAATCAACCGCTCTACTTAATGACATGGCTGTTGTACTCAGGTGGTTGGTGTACTCAATTTGATTTTATACTTCACTGGTTGCCGTAATGAACTAGCACCAAGTTCGATCAGGTTCTGTACGGGTTTGAATGTCTTTATAGCAGAGTCTTTGAGTGCATAATGTTCTCGTTCCTTCCAATAATTAACATGATGCATACCTTTGATTTGCATCTTCCAACGCCTTTTACATCCACTGACCAACTCCCAAACACAATCAAAACAATAACTTGGAGGCTTACATCATTTCGGCGAGCTTTCCAACCCTCTAGTATTCAGATTCTAATCCTCGAGGTTGTCAAAACTTTCAATACGCTACCAGGAAGGAATAGAGAAAATGATCTGCAGATATTATGCCCTAGGTCGATGCTTCGCGGGACGTAATTGCCATAACATTCATAGGGGCCCCGCCAACCCCAGAGCTTGCAAAGACTTTGTTGTTAAGGGTAGATGCAAGTGGGGATCAAATTGTTTACTCGCGCACCCAATATTTACTCCTGCAGAAGATCCCGAGCCTCAACGTTCTATCTGCAGAAACTTCTCATCTGAACTTGGCTGCATTTATGGGTCCAAATGCATCTACTACCACCCGGTTGCTCCCACGAGAGCACATTCTAGTCCCGGTCAAGCTCTTCCGTCTTTTCAATCTACCATGACTACCCCATTGGCTGTAAAGACCACAGACCCTGCTAATGCAGGGGCTGCTGATGATAAGCCTGCAGATTTAGTGCTTTCTCCATCAACAAATCATGATTTTAACCAGATAGCTCCATCGTCCCCATCAGTGCCATCACCTGCATCTGTTTCGACGGACAATAGAAATACAGATAGCCTCGGCGACTCGTCTTCTATGAATACCACAAGAGTTAATGATAATACCAAGCTAGCTCGATCTACGACGCAAGGCACAAGCTTCATTGACAACACAAATGTCACTAAGCTATCCCCAATTCCAGAAGAAGAACCGACTACACCACTGACAGCAGCACCTATTGACTCATATGTCAACCTTGAGCCTGAATCTGAAGCTCCATCTATCGATCTAGGTCCACTACCAAACCAGCTATCTGACCTAGCAGTTGATGAAACAAGCACTGCAGAAGAACAGGTTTCGGGGATCGAGATTTCTACAGACAATCAAGCTAAAAATGGGCTTTCCCGTGTTGTCATCGATTGGTCAGTCACAAACGTAGGCCGCAATCTTAAGCTGTCAGGCCCTGGTATGTATGAGCGTCAAACATGGTACGTCTTCCTTTTACACTCACAATATTCCTCGTTATCAACCATTACAACTACTTCTCCCAAGCTAACTTGTCTTTTTCACTGTAGTCACAGTGAAATTCTATGCAGATGGCGCCAAGAATGGGATGTTTCAGCCACCGCCATGATCAACACTCTCATGAATCTCGCTTTAACCTTTGGAGAAGCTGTATGCCACTCATTTTATCATGACACTGGCCTTGAACACTCCCTTCGAATCACATTTAGACATCGCCATGAAGCGGCTGCAGCTTCCGCGGCATTGAATGGTCAATATATTCAATCCGGTCCCCATAGGGGTGTCGAGACCTCTGTCGTTCATCAAATCACAGTCAAATACATGGTACCCGGCTACATCATCGAGTCACTAGGTCGACACGGCCAAGGAGAACTTTATAAGCTCTTTGAAAAAAACTCATGTCATCTGCAATGGAATGGTTTCCACTTCTATGAAATTGATGGTGAAAGGATCTCGGAAGTCACAATCATGGGTATGTGCGAGGAAAAGGTAGCGCAATGCAAAGCTGTTTTCGAGGATCTTCTAAGAGGTAGAGTTCTGACTCATGAAGAGGATGATAATCGACCTCTTTGGCACAATTTTTTCGAGACGGAGGAGGGAACTACGTGGCTTCGAGAGGCGACGGTGTATGTTTTTGATTTGAGGGTGAGGGCGTTCAGTATGGCCAATTTGAAGGTGTTGATTGTTTATGGATCGAGTGAGTGGTCGAGGAAAGAATTTGGCGGGATTGTTGAGAGAAAGATTGAGGAGTTGGTGGAGAGAGAGGGGCGAGGGCCGCTACACTTGCTACTGCAGCAATTTCAGCAGAATTGAAGGTAATCATATGGAGTGGTGAGGAGTGGAGTGTGTAAGAATATGTTATTCAGAGTTTTGTAGGTTAGATTGATATGATGTTAAAGTGAATTCCAATATGGCGTTTTTAGGAAAATTTAGGAGCGGATTTTATTTGCATCTTTGGATATGTAATGACTTGGATGTGAGTAGCTACGTATAAAATGGAACACGAGAACTGCTTCAATCTAACATTGAAAAGTTATCTGAAGCTTAGGTGCCGCATGCCACTCTTCAGTGTCTGAAATTACGTTTAATATTGAGATTTCTCCCCAGATTTGAAAGGGGCCATACTAGAAAAAAACAGAAAGATACTCAGAGAAATGTCAAATTATCTTTTCTCAGGTCAATACACCCCAGATGAGTAGGACGGTATTATTCACCGGTTATAGCTTGGTCTTTAGAAACTGCTTGGATATGTTCTAGATAATCTTTAATTCTAGTCCTTATAGGAAGCGGTGACGTTGAGAGCTAGAAATTATTCGAGGTCGCGGTGGAGCGGGGTAGCTAGAACGAAGTTGATGGTGGAACCTCTCGCTTCCTCATAGTGTGCCATCCCCTTAATTTACTCGTAATTGCTTTTTTACAACTCCCTCATATACTGCAGCGTTTTCTATGATGATGTAGCGTGATATTACTAAGTGAGAAGTTCGGTCGCTCGTTTCTCTCATCCGACAATGTGGCCGCACGAAGAGAACCACGAGAGCATGGTACGAGACATCTGGCAGTATATGTAGCATCTTTTGAAGATCAGATTACCGCCATTAATATATGAAGGTCTTTGGGATGTGCGTCGAGAATAATGGCTTGGAACTTTGAAGTGTCGAAAGAGGATTTTTGAGGAAGGGTCACTGTCTAAAATTGAAGCGAGTCCTGCTATCCATGTTTTATTTGATATGGCTGCTCGCAGTGATATCTACTGGGGTGAATATCAGTGGAAAGAAGATAGACAGTGAGAACCTGTGTGAAGAGAAACATGAATACTTGTCTTGTGAGATCTCAGACTCGGTGAAAGCACATACTCCATCCAAACTTCACAAATGTTCCAAAAAATGATAACCCGTCAACAACAAAGATAAAATAAAAATTTCATAAAACTAGCTTCTCAGCATACATCAATAGTAATTAGTTTGAACGGTACGTGGGCCCATCAAGCATAGGCATCCCAGATAATTTCTTTTTCATGGCGTTTGTTGCTTGGACGCCTTAATTCATCGCTACCTACACATTTCTTGAAGGAAAAGATACGTTCCAATCAAAAACTGTTTTGGTCTTATGCTTATAGTTGCTAAAATGGTATATGATGATGATGGAAGGGGGACCCCCAAAACCAAAATGCCATATGAGGGGGTAGTAGAACGCTAATTTTACTAGTATCGACATGAACTATCACAAAATGAATTATAAGAAAATCAATTAAAGTTTCTCTCATAGTGCAGGCAGAAGCATAGTTCAAGTTTCGGAGGCATTACGGGCATTCGTGGTGACACGAGCTCCTTGGCTGATCTTCATAGATTCATGCCAGCACACTGTTGATTCTTCACATCTGTGATCATAACCGGTCTATGAACAAACAATCTCGGATTTAGTACTCCCCTACTGTGATCCAATTTCATTATTACAGTACACAACTGTCGATATGATCTGGCTTCGAAGTTTCAACTCATCCAGGATAATTACTTCAGCCGTAGTTGTTTAATGCCCGTTCGACTTATTAGTTTTTATATTTGAAGTGAGGCAAGTGCATGTCAAATATAACAGGCATATGATCGAAGATAGCGCACTGTGCCTAATGTATGATGAAGTTGGCAACTGTTTGTAAGAATATTCCTCGAATTTTGAGCATTTACTGCGCAGGTTCTAAAAGCCCCTGATAAAAATGTGGCATTGGCATCATCGAGTTATCTACGCCGCATTGATTGATTGATTCAGCCATAGTCTCTAGTGGACCCCAAACTAGTTTGAAGGGGGCTTTGTTGTAGACCTAACGTTAATTTGTGTTGCCATAGAGAGGTAGCCGAACCAATCCTGGCGGTCAAATCTTACAGACTTGTTTAACAAAGGTGTTTTATGCTTCGGCGACTATCGTCTCAAATGGACCCCGAACTAGCTTGAGAGGAGCTCTATCGTCGAACTGCGTAAGTTTGTGCTACAATGAAGGAGGGGATATGGCCGAACCGATATTGGGTGTCACATATTACAGACTTGAATCAACAAAGGTGTTTTCTGCTTCGGCAACTCTCTAAGTTGAAATTTAATCATAGATACCTTCTCTAGGCGGCTATAAATAACTGCATAAAGATGCTGCTTGCTAGTTCTATTCAAGTTCATTAAGCTATTTCTCTAGCGTTTTTTGGGCTCGAAGAATTGCACTATGTAGAAGAAAGGAGTAGACAATATCCCATTTGGGTAAACGAAAGAAGTCAGGTTTTCCTCGGACTAAACCGCTCTGATAAATATATGCATCGAATCACCTACATATCGAAGCTAGCGAACCTCATTTGAAGGCAGCTCGTTAATCCGATTATAGATATCGACTTTCCTAGTCATCTATTTCAAGGGCGTTTAAAATCCAACTATTCGTCCCAATTCCCAGAATCTCCAAAAGCAAACGGAGGACAACGGAAGGAAGCATTCGAGACTTATGGTCATGGTGCTGATGTAAGCCCCGACGGGATGGTTGCGGAAGGTCATAGCCCGTCTCGCAAACGCTTTTCTTTTCTTTATTCACTGTTTGAAGGCTGAGATGAGATTAGATGATGTTGCATGCTTGTTGTGAAGGTTGAGACACGGTATTTGCATTTTTTGGTATCAATCATGCAGTGAGATTTTCAGGACTTGGGAAGGTTGGCGTTAATGCGGCACTTCTGTTAGTAAAGAGTAATTGCGATGATTGATAGGCTCTGGACGATGACTGTAGAGTTAAAACCAGCGAGTGATTGACCAGCCGTGGGAACTTAGACAAATTAAATGGGCTGTCCAGTGGTCGTTGATTGAAGGAACGGATACACTTTCAGGCTTGAATATCACGCCTTCTTTCACAAGGCAAATGAGGTTGACGATGGAGTTGGAAACATGTTGGTTAGAGTCTTGGGTCAAATATTCAGGAGGCTCGTATTTGTCTCTGTATGGAAAGTAGAAGTTGTGATAGGACTCCACGAAAGTAGTGGATGAAAGATGACAGACGCTACGTTGGCTGTTAGTGACCCCAGTAAGAAGGGTCAAATTGTCTTCAACTTCAATGCTCATCTGGGAAGTATTTAGCCGACGGTCCGAGAGCTTGAGTGGAGAGATGCTAAAGGGATTTAATCTGGGGATGAAACTCGTTGGTGTGTAACTTAACTATGACCAATTTGGAAATAATGGAGACTATGAAGGCAAAACGAAGGAGGTAATGAACTGGTGCTGAAACAGCTTGATCTTTTCGAAGTTCGGGGTCTCACAAATAGATGGGGGGTGAGAATTTTGTTGGCTTTGATTACAATTCCAAACATCGTCCCAGTCCCTCGGGTCAACGGCTTTGTTCAACTTCACACATTGGGATCCAACACGAGATGAGCTTAAAGCCTTCACAAGGTATTAGGCAGGTTTCTGCACGTTTGAACGAATTTACACGTGAATGGCCGACTTCAAGATTGGTGGACTGAAATTTCCGGTAGGTTCTGCTGCGTTCGTTGAGTGGTAATCTCTCCAATTTGTGAGCAGAAGACTTTAGCTTATGAGATAGTAGATCATTATACTAGGAGTGTTATTAAATATTAGTATTGTTGGTTTTCAGGTTATGATTTCCACAGGTTATATTTCTTAGTGCAAATTGGATCATGCGATTTGGCAGCAATGGAAGAGAAAAGGCGTAGATATTTTGGTGCAATCTTGTGCAAAAGAGACCATTATATCACTATGAGCTATTGGAAAGCGCTGGAGTATTTGCAGTAGTGCATCGTCTTGTTCGTGGCCAAAGCCGTATAAAATATCTACAAGGCAACTCCCTCAGACCGCCTCATTGCATGGGCTTCATGATTCATCTTGTTGCCAAAATACATTATCACTTTATTCACTAATACTAACCATGATTATAGGACCAAAAGCTCGCATGGAAGAAATTCTGGATAGAATTGTTGAAGTCGTTTCGCTGTCATAATTTTGTAAAATCTTCCATCATACGCACAGAAACAAAAGATATTTTCAACTCAAAAAACCCCAAAAAACACAGTGAATTATAACAACAACCTATCAAGCGCACCGACAGACCAATAGACTAACAATATCATCATGAAATTGGATAATGTAGCAGGCCACAACTTCTTTCACGACACCGTCACTGTCTCCTTCCATTGCTCAATCTCCAGAAAGCTTATGTGATGGCGTATGAATGAACAAGAAATTCGCTCAAGGAGAAGATTGTGAGGTAATCTGAGGGCTTGATGCTGTCGATGAGACATCATAGCCGCTAGATTCATCCATGGACTCGTCCATGGGTTGGCTCTCAGCTATGCCTCTTTCTAATTCGTACTTTCTCAACTTTTGAGCTTTCTGTGAATACATAATCTCTGCCGTAAATGTTAGCTGTCTGTCGAACTATATATTCATAGATAATTAGAGGGAGTGGAAGATAGAAAGTACATACCTCGTTCTTGATCACTCATCTCATTTGCCAGACGTCTTGCTTCAACCTTGTGCTGTTCTGATACCCATGAGTACCTCATAGCTCTCTCCGGATGTTTTTGTACAAGTGTGTATGGTAAAGCCTCCTCTCTTCCCGCCGGCGTTCCTCTTCTTCGAACTTTAGCCGAAAGAGCTCTAATCTTTCCATTTTCGTCTCGAATTGGCCTTCCATTAAGATCGTACATCTTTATACTGTTGTCTCTGTAGTATCTTGATGAAAGACATTGCTCAGAGCCTCTTGGGCGTTCGGTGAATTTCCGCCTGAAACAGGAGAGAGCTTCGGGCCAATGCTTGTTCAGGTCGTCTTTATGGTACCTGATAAAATCAACTTCTTCCGTTAAATAAGCCTTGTTGCGAGGAGGCTTTTTTTTGTCGGGAGTAGAAGCTGACGTGGACTCACGACGAAGATGAATTAGATTATGGGGCTCGTGAAGATGAGGATGGTAATAAGCAAGTGACGTGGGGTGGTATCTATCATCGTGTTGGGGGTAGATCGGAGGCAGAGAGAAGTGATTTGTGTATCCATGATTTGCGTTTATGGGATTAAAATTGAAGGGAAGATGATGTGTAGGGGCCAGTGGAAGTTGCGTTCTTCCTGAACGTGCAACATTGAGTCGGGCATGATTTCGAATTGCCAGATTTTTTAGTTGGTCTTGATACTGGACCAAGGGGTTCTCGCTGGATATTGGTCTGGGTTGTTGTATGTAGTGGGAAGGTTCACGGTGATTGTGCATTTCGTTGTCTGAATCGACCGTGCCGTTATCAGAGTGATCTTCTGCTTTGAGTGTCACGTCTGAATGATTTAGAATCATATATATATCCATCTTCTGTGTCACGACTTCATCTTCGTTGTTGACAACAGAAGGGATCTCCATAACGGATGAGTTTTTGCGAGATGATGGTTCCGATTTCATCATCATTTTGGCGGCAATATGTTTTGAAAAATTTTGAATAATGGGATGTCTGTGTATAGATTAGAAGTGTTGCTTCAACGAGACAAATCTTTTGAATATATCGATGGATGAAATAAATGTCCTGAGTGAAGAAACCACAAACGATACAAGGGACACAGAACTTAATATACGCCCTATGAGGAGAAACCCAATATAGCACCAACTCGATTTGAAGTAGTAAGAATGCCGGATACCTTTTTTCTGAGACAGTACTATGCCGGCATCAAGGGACGAGGCAACTATCTCATTTTCTTGTCATTTATTCTAAACAATTTTAACTGCTTTTGGCAGTATGAAAGCGAGCTACCGTGGCTCTGGATTTCTTCTTCAGCATAAGAACTATCGGCTGCGTGAGACTGATTTATGCATGGCGCCGAGCTTATCCTTGCGAATATGTCCTTCCCTTCGAACAATTCCCCCATTGGTGGGCTTTATCTACCTAGTGTGTCTTCCTGTATTGTCTACGCAAGTAGCAGACTCTAACTGTTCTTAAACTTCGCTTCTACCTCCTTTATTATGACGTAATAATATAATCACATCACTGCATATATACAACATGTTATGCAATGTTGAAGAAATTAATGAAAGCTACGGCCAATGAAATCTGCTCAAGTGTTCGGGCATCAACTAAGAATTATCACAGAAAAATCTATCACATTCCCCTATATCATTCTATTATATGTTTAGCAAATTTTTGTTATTAAGAAGAGCACAGACATCATGACATGCAGTCGCACCGCACTTACCGCCCCTCTATTTCATTGAAGAAACTATCTACCGCCACACTCCTTGTGAACCCCTTCACAAAAGTGCCGCACTTTCGCTTCTCCTGCCGCGCGGTCTGATTGGCGTATTTTCACTCTCGGATCTCGAATATATATTCCTTATCCTATAACATTGCTTACCTCCCTCATTTTATTCTTGAACCTCTGAATCTCAAAAGAGACGGCAGGGAACCACCTCCTACATAGATGACTATCACGTAATTAACTTTAGACCCGCCATTTTTGTAGTAAATAGCAATGACGCTTCAGCGCCTAGTAACCAACATAAATGGAACTATACTGTAGAATGCCATGTACTTCTACACATTAGGAAGCTCAGTCTACATTCGCATTCCCACCGGAGGCTCCTAACTTACTGGGCCGTGTTTAGCTAGAGAGGGAAGTTTTACTGCCAACGGGCTGAGTAAAGCAAATATATATATGTAGCATCCTTTCATCTTATTTAGCTTTGTACGGGTTGTGTAAGTAACGTAGCAAACTAATGTTATGAATATACCAGGGATGACGGAAATAAACGGGGGCAGAGCAGGACAGAAGGACCAGAGATCATTCAACGCAGAGTGGCCAATCAGTCAGTCAGTCAGTCATCAGCGAACTTATTTATATTAACTAACTGATTAATGAAATAAGGATGTTGTTGTTGATTAACTAATATTAGCTATTAGCAATTGATTAGTATACATGTAATCTTTATTTAGTAATAAAATAATCTCAAAAATAAAGATATATTATTTTTTGATTTTAACTAATAGTTTTAACAATTTTAATATTTTTTTAGTTTTATATTATACTTTTAAACTATTAATATCTAATACTATAAGTTTTAATTTTAAAATATATTTATTGAAATATAGAAAAAGAAGTATAGAGTTATATTATTCGTGTTTATAAAGATAAGGTCTATTATATATATATATATTAAGTTGTATAGTAGAGATGCTTTACACCCAGTACTATGCCCTAGCCCTGTACACGTGTTTCCAACAATATTATTTAAAAAATTATTTAAATATCTGTAAAATATTCAAAATACTTTCAAAACTATTCAAAATACCTTCAAAATACTCTCAAAACTACTTCAAAATTAACAAAATTTAAAATTATTTAACTAATTAATTACTAATCAACAAAAAAAAGCTTTTATTAATTAACTAATAATATTTCAAAGTTTTAACTACAGTACTAACGATCTTCTATTAACCAAACCGGAATTTGCCTGAATCTTATTATTAATACTACTCTTTTTAATATAATATATAAAATCAACTTTTTAATATTTTATTATAAAAACTAAAATATTTAATATTTAATATATATATATATATATATTTTAACAAAATTTATTAAAAAAATATAAAAATATATAATATTAATTATATTCTATAAATAAATTTTAAAAATTATATTAAAAATTAATTAAATTTTATTTATAATTTTATAAATTTTATTCTTAATTTTATATAAGTATTTTTAAACAATTATATTAAATTTTAATTAAATTTTAATAAAAATAAAACAAATTTTTTTTAGAATTTTTTTTAATAATAAAATTTTTATATAAAATTAAAATAATTTAAAAATTCAAAAAATGTATAATTTTATTAATAAAACAAGTAAAAACTAAGAATTTTTTAAAATATATTTTTTAATAATATAAATAATTATATTATAATAATTTAAAATATATAAAATTTAAAATATATATTTATTTATATTGAATTAATATATATACAAAATTTTAATTAATTATAATAACATTAATTAAGATTTTTTTATAATTGAAAATGTAGTAAAATAGCTATTTTAAGTGTGTTTTTACGATTGGGCTAATAGAAGATCGCACTTACTGTAACTGATTTACGCTAGTTGCTATCAGTTAGCGCTGTCAGTCGATTAACTGATTGGCCACTCTGATCTAACAGGATAAAAAAAAACGAGGCTATATTGAAGCCATATGTTTTAATGACTCGTTAATAGTGTTTGGATTCAAAATAGCCGCGATTTCGTAGCACAAAATTGGAAGCATATGCATAAAGTAGAAAACACAGCATGGACCTTGAGCGGGAGCAAAGTCTAAGCCTTGAGAACCAAGATAATTATTTTTTGCTGCAACTTACCGAGGCCCATATCGATCATTTTATCAAAACCCTAAAAATAGATTTTGAAGTATTGAAATATTAAAAAACATTTAATCAATAATTACTTTTTAACAAATAGAATTAGAATCTTATAAATTAGTTATTTTGAATCTTAATAAAGTTAAATATATTTTTATAATT
>NGKJ01000075.1:88070-104278 GCA_002162495.1 Myriosclerotinia curreyana | reverse complement strand
AAGTTTAAAACTTACTAATTATAAACTTATTAAAATAAATATTATTTTTAAAAGTTTAAGATTGCAATAAGCTTTATTAGTATTAGCGATATATATTTAATCAAAAATATTAAAATCTTTAAAAGAATTTATTAATTAATAACTTTGATACTAATAAGTTTAAAGCTTTAAAAATAATATTTTAGAATTCGTTTCAATTAATAATATATAATTATCTAAAATTTAAAGTTATTTTATTAGTTAGTTATTAAAGAATATAAAGATTAAAATTTTTTGATTTTTTAAAATTTATATTTTAGTATTATACATTTTAATATTTCAATACTTTAAAATCTATTTTTGGAGTTTTGATAAAATGATCGATATGGGCTTTGGTAAGCTACTAAAGGTACAGCAGCTAAACATGCATTTGGCCCAAAACGAGCGGTGTGGGGCTCATATAGATAGCTTTCTTTCGTTGATAAAGAACGCTTGTTATGAAATTTTTTTATATGAAAGTGATAGTATAACAAAATCTAATGATGCTGATACTGGTGGTAGCGGAAACAACTGCGTTAGGTGGTATGTGCGTGGCTGACAGCAATATTATTCTACATGAAGAATAGGGGGGCAAATTGGGGGAGACATAGAAGTTGGTCCAGACTCACTTCTACGCCACTTGCTCCAGAATGCAATGCAAACCAATGATACCATAACGAGCTGAGGATGAGCGGACCTACATTACTCGCCAATTTCATGTAGGAAAATAGGATATGATTCAATAAATAGGGGAACAAGCCACTGAAAATCGGAAAACCATGCAATAACGCATAATACATTGCTTTTCGCCGTTACAAAAGTCAGAAAATAAGCTTCAATACAATTCTAGTGGATATACTTCGTTAGAGGATAAACGTACCTATGTATAAACAGGGATTCCAAAAAGGTTGTGTTACCACTAGGCTGACAGGTTGATTTCCCGGCACAATTTCTTCAAGCATATAAAGATTTAGTTTGCGGTTTCTAAAGCAAGGAAAATCGTAATCGATATTTTGAATTTCAGATTTTCGATAGCTCAGATTCTCGCTATGATTTCCCTTAATTCCTTGGATACTTCCGTGGAATGCGGCAAGAGACCCTTTCAAGCCGATGTGATACTTCATGTCTAAGATCTTTACCCAGTAGGTGAACATCAAAATTTCCGACGCATAAAGTATGCAAATCGATCTCGATTCGCAGTAAAGTCGGAATTTCGCAATGAAAGCTGAAGTTCCTATTGACCTATCATAATTTCAGAGTGACGACCCTCTGACAAGCACACCACTCCCCTTTTCTTGAGATAACATCCGATCCGACTGACCCATTCACGGGATACCGAAAAAGCCATTCCACCCTTGCGAGCCGACTTTAAGCATCGGTATACCGACTTGAAAAACCAGTGGCTTGCGTGGTTTTCCATGCTAAATGATATCAAACTCTTCTATACCGCTCATCATTTCTTGCGACGTCGAGCATACTAATTTGCTAATATCCATATGTATAAAAACCCTGGCATAAGAAAAGTGATGAAATTCAAAACAGTAAGCGAGCTGCGAGGTGACATTCCGCTAAAATATCCGCGTACCAGGTTTTGATGTGCCACTTCCGGTTCAGATCTACATGATTTGTTGGTTACATACTTAGCAGTAATATATGCTGCTGCTCGTCGTACAAACAAAAATCCATGGGCTGGGTAAAGTGGCTTGCATGAATTGGCGTATGGCTGGCAGATTCTCCCCACACCTTGTCATACACGAACATCTGAATAACGACAGACCTATTTTCGTCAAAACTAATTCGTTTTAACATATGGTTGCGAGATATCTGCCTTCTATGAATTGACTTGTCATTTTCTTTCTACAGAAATATTGCAAGTATCCATGTCACCTGCTCACGGCGGTGAAGGGGTTTCCGTCCTCGTGATTCTTGTTTCTGCAGAGGCCTGCAGTCTGAAGTTTTTTCGGCAAATGATATTGCAGATACGATTGCTATATGCAGTCTTCTATCAGGCTTGAGGATAAAATGTACACTTCCGGCTTCGGATACGCCACTGAATGATGGCTCAGTAGCCACAATGTTCGTTAGACCTTTTTGTTATTGGCCATCCGATCGTCAAGACTTCTGCAGCTTTTTTAAATGCTCCGGAGGCCCCGGCGCCACATCTCCCCTCATTTTCGGCAAACTTGCTCCATTTCGACGTGGCCTTTCAAACGGCAGTGAAGTTGCTGCAGTCAGAACTTATTTATGTACGATGTGCTGTCTCATCCATCTCATTTCCCATCTGCAAAGCATTCAAGATGGATTAAAAAAGAGCCACGCAAAAGCTTGTGACTATACATGGATATTCTCTTCCAAAGACCTCATCGGTCCGCCAGAGCATCTTTTATTAGCAACCGTCTTTCTTCATTTTTTCCAAGCATCAACCAACCCATTTCATGTGCAGCTAAGCCTTTCTCTTTTTCCACGAGATTTGGTACTGCGTGAGAAGGTTTAAATGAGTTGGAACTTTAATTCAATAGTATAATCTCAGAATTGGTTTGGCTACACGCTTTATGTGCAACAATCAAGAGCGAACTGAGCTAATTAAAACTTTGAAACAAAGCTGCAAAGGTAATATGATCGAATTTATATTGCACTTATTCGGATGTTTACGACGCTGCCTTCGTCTGGAAGTCCCTCACGCTTGGTTAATTTGAATTACTTTTCATCTCGTCATCTCTCTACTGCTCCCAGTATTTTGTCACTGTGCTATTTACCCGCTTGGCTTCGGGGATATCTCCATGATTCTTTGGTCCTTAGCCTTACCAACCTGGAAGTAAATTTTCCCATACCCGCAAAGGTTGCAGTAACCATGGGACTGCCTCGACTTCCTCAGCCAAACCATCTAATCTGCCTCCCAATACCCAGTAACAAACAGGCACAGATGCTTTTCACTCTTCCCACTTCCAAAGATTCACATCATATACCAACTCACGCCCCACTTATTCTACCACTCTGGCATTCCACCAAGTCTACACAATGACCCTCGAATACCCAAAAGAAACACAAAAGTTAATTAGAAACAGAGACATGAACTTCCATCTCATACACTCACGGTAAGGGGACCCTCCGGTAGGAAGCTCAACCCACACTAAGATGTAAGTATTCTACTATTGAACTATATTTCCCGTTTTTTGTTTTGTTTGTGTACATATAGATTATGAAATACAAGTTTAACCGAGTTGGATTGAGTTGTGACCAAAGGAGAAATGCCCATTCACTCTCGCATGAAAATATTTTCTTGCACGTCTCATTTTATAGGATTTTGTAAAACTAACACTATCATTTGATATTGGAGGTATTGGCCTCACTTCATAAGAAAGGATACTAAGCCTTCATAAGCAGATTAGATGAATGTTTGATTGACTCTCTCTAGCTCCCAGAGCCAAATTTATTTCAGTCTACATTCACTAACTTTATAATTCATTTTCAATTCATAATTCATATATGCCCCAAAAAGTGTTTTTGCATACCTCAAACCTGCTGCTATGATAATAGCCTCATTTTTGTCACTAGTAGGAAACAAAGAGGTTCTTTGAAATCCGTATTTCATATACTGCGCTCAAGGGGCATTCAATGGGTGAACGGATCGGTGACATTATTCCCAACTTCCAGAAAATCATAATTGATCCAACTTTTTTGTTCATTCTGTATAGATTGTATGAATTTTTGGTCGTTCTGTATTTAATAATATATCAAGGTCCAAGAATTGTAACACGGAGATTCTGAGAATACTATTATATTCAACTTTCACATCATTCTGTGAGACCATACGCCCATTTTGGAGTACACAAATAGCCTTTTAGATCGAATGCTTTCCTTAACTTTTTTTTTCACGTCTTCACCCACTTTATCTCATTTTTTTACCTTTTCATTCACTTCATTAGCAGCTCGATGTATCATAGTGTGTAACATGGGCTGGAATAAGGGGTGAGAAAGCGGTAAGCGACTATTAGGGAGCTTGTTGCTTTCGCGCTATCAGTGTGGATGAAACTCCTTTAGGCTTTATTAGTAACGACCATATCTCCCTTATATCTTTTATGTTCCCCCCTGAACTTGTGATTAAAAGTCCGACTAGGCTAGACTAAGGCTTAGTTTCTTATCCCACCAACTCATTATCTAGATCGAAAAGTTAGCTTTTCTACTTGGCAAAAGTTATACCTTTTTACTTGAAATAATGGGAATTTACGGGCCGCAAAAGCTCATGTATTAGAAATCCATTCTGGCCAGCCAGTCAGCAAGCAAGCTATTAGCTGACTTTTTTTGTTCAACTAACTCGCTGACGCTATCTCGTCGTCGTCGCTGGTTGATGAGCTAACATGTGATTATTATTTGCGAGGAAAATGGCTGAAAAATGAAGCTATACCTCTTCTTCCTTTTTCTTCTTTTTTTCAACCCTTTTAACCTTTTGAATTTGTTGAAAATTCATTCCTTTACGAATTTGAATTCTACTCTAAACATTATTTTTGAAAATAATACCACAATACCCTTAAACCACTCAGGGGAAATCTAATTTACGATATTCGTTCTGCAAGAAATAGTAGGGCTATCGCCTATGTTTATGCATGGCGCCTTTAAATTATCACACCTCATGGTCCGTTGGTGCAGTCGTTCCGTAAGGCGTTTCGTAAGGATGAAAAGATGGTTGGGAGGGTTGCAGTGAAGGGATCAAAGTTTGGGAGCAAAAGAAAAGGGTTGGTGAGGGGAAGCAGTAAGCGAGTGTGTTGTGGAACGATGGAAAGGGGAGGATAAGTATGAAGAATCTGTGCAACTGCATTTAAAAATACCAAATAATATGATACAACTACCGTATGTCACATCCTGTTGTACTCGGACTCTCTACTTCCCAGCGTTGTTACACCGCATATGCATGAGTGTTTAGAAATATATTAACTGCAAGTAGACTCCTGCTTGGCACTTACCTTTTGGGTAAATTTTCGCTTCAATGTTCTGCAGCAGGTAATGTACAAAATTTTTCGAGTCCTTGCATTATTCTACTAATTATATCTATTGAATTCTGCAACATAAAGATCTAGGGATTAATCTGCAGATTACGATGGAATGTAGAATTTGACGCCTGTGCATGGTTCCTGCATGCGACATTTTTCTTCAACAGATTTGTAGAATAAGATCTAGGCTACTTGCATTAGCGCTACTCCCTTACAAATTATTCTGATTTATCCAGCAAACACTATTGAATTTATTCTGCAACAAAATCAACAAAATCAACCAATCGCTCTTTTGTACAACTTGAGAGATGTACGTATCTACTTGCATATCCAAGTTTTGTATTATTTCTTGCAGAGGAGGGTGGGATTCTATGATGTTACTTGCTGCGCCTCTTTCGTACAGATGGAGGATTTTTAAAGTTGCACAAGCTTTGAGGAAATCCCCCAACGGCCAGAGTCAAAAGGAGGTTATTTCGTATGTGTTGTGTATTCATGAATACGACGATTTTGTGTACGTACAGCACCTATTTCCAGAGAAGTAAACAACACTATATTAGGAAGTAACAATTTACATTCACCATCTAAATTTTTTATTCCGTAGTATTTCCTTTGGTAAACTTATTGGTTCTAAAAAGCACTTGGCGTGAAAAGAAAGGAAAATGCCTCATACATGTGAGGGGTTCCCACACGTCTGTGTGACGTCTAACGTACTACTTGCACAGCCGAACCTGAATACAAAGTAACATTCAATCAATTCAATTCATGGCATGAGATAAGGTGATCTGGTATTCGACCAATTTTATCTGATCTATATTGGCTGGGTATCGACGTGGCGAAGATAATATAAACATATCACTGTGCGAGATATTGATTGTGCATTTACAGTACAGAATTTCCACTACTTTGACGATTGCTCTTCTGTGAACAGTTGTTTCACCATTTTACGTAGAAATTATCCCTTCGAACAGCACCCGGAAGCGCAAATATTCTCGGCTTCGGTCGAGCAGATGATCGAGGAATGGTAAACGAGAGTTCCGAGACTCGCTAGTCTAATCGCTAAAAATGACAAGTCGGGATTTAGAGTTTGGCACTAGATCATCACAAAAGTGGGCTGGGGTGTTTAAAAAGTGGATGAACAAGCCAATCATTTTTAAAATAAAGTTTATGGAGAAGTTTGTGGGGTTAGTCCGTTCGTATGTAGTGTAGTGCGTATCTCTAGTTCGGTACTATGTTAGAACGGAGGGGGCACATGTTCAGATGTTCATGTGCATTTTCTGAGGGGTAATATGCAGAGGGTTAGGTGGATGTTTTCATACCGCTAAGAAGTTTAGAAATGAAAATAGATCTCTGGAGATGCTTTATTTATTGTTATTCTTTCATCTTGAAGTTCTTGAAAGCTAAAAACATAGAGAAGATTATAGATTATTGGTTGCTTTCAAAATCCATTTCCATTGCCTCAATATAATACTCGAAAAGAGAAAGGGCTAAAAAACTTCTTTGAAATACATTCCAACTGCTTCGATATCCAATGCTGGGTTCTGTGGAAAAAGGATCAAATATACAGTACAGGGTGCCTAATATAATACATTATGTAGATACAAGATTCATGAATCGACGTCTCAACGGGACATGCCCGGGAATCAATATGCCACACACAACAGTCCAAACGAATATTCATCCCCACCATCGAGGTTGATACCCTCTAAGCACCATCAGAATTGATAATGTCCCTCCCATTATCATCCTTCCTACTGCCAAATAAACTTAGCACACTTCCCCTTCTCTCTTCTCTTGGAGACCTCTCCGCCTTCCTGCTCGATACTCTCTGCAGCACATTGTCAGGTTCCTCGTCACCAGTGGGATCCGACCACAAACTCAAGATAGAGCCCTTTCGTGGTTGGGTTGAACTGCTGCTACGACGTTGTTTGACTTCGTGGTGGGTGCCCATGAAAGCAGCGTTATTAAGGTTTCCGAAAGCAGTGGAACGTCGTCGCTCGCGACTCGCCCAGGTGTCTCGCTCGTGGGTGGTAGTGTTCCAGTCTTGATCGTAATCATCGAAGGGAGAATCTAGGTGAGCAGAGGTACTTGTAGTAGTTTTCTCTGGTATAAAAATTAGTTTGTGTGTTGATGGTGGATGTAAAGAGTGAACTACATACTGATTGGTGAGCCCATGGACTGGTTATCAAATGTTTCCGTGAACAAGGTGTTTTGCTCGCCAACGGTTTCGAGTCTAGCATCCATGATGACTAATTGTGTAAGATTGTACTGTTGTTCGTATGCGTCTTCTCTCTTTTTGGGTATCGAATGTATATGTGATATCGTATTGTTCGTTGACCTGTTGATGATCTGATTTATAAGAACTTGAGGGGAAAAATGACTATCTTTATATACTTCATAACTTTGACACTACCTTGAAGGCTGAGCCAATCTCACTAGATATCAAATTTATCACCCCAGGCCAAAGCGATAAGCAACTCTCTCTAGACGTCATGCTACTTAATGATCGTCAAAGTCCAGTTTGAGGATCGACAAGTCCACCGAATCATGAGATAGAAACCACTGGGCCTTTAATCATAGTGAACCTATCAAAATGATGACTGTACTCTCTGTTCATCGAAACAACTCTCGTTGGTCAAAAGCTGTGCTTGGGCAAAACGAGCACGCAAGCGAGAGCAGATAACCCAGAAAGAATTACTTGGCTTTCATCACTTTGCAGTTCGCAAGCATGCGTGCATTGACTTTCCCCGGAATTTTGTGAGTCCACAATGTATTGATTTTGGTGATATAATTGGTACGATTAATAGGATCCTTATCAGCAGTATATGCGCAGAGAAGATCACATGTAAATCACTTGACGATGAACCAGTAGTGACCCCGCGTTTTGAATTCGCTCCCTGTGAATCCTCAATCTTGGCATCTTGGGCAGGTTAAAGGTTTTCCGTTATCTCTCTCACAGATGAAAAAGTTTGAGATTCGGTCAATAGCCATAGTCATATCCCTTGAACAGAACTTCGTGTTACTCTTCCATCAAAAGTACTAGTTGTATCATCTGAGAGCCCTGAATGAGAGCGAAGCTGCGATAAAGACTTACCTTGATTGACTAATTTGACTCAATTTGACTGACTACGATACCAGTGCTGGTAATGATCTGCGCGCGCGGTGAGCACTGAACTGTATCAGATCATTGTAAGGTTCAACTATGATAGTCGAAGTTTGTAACCTACAGTTGATGATCATTCTAGCTTGCCACCTCCTCGCGTATCATTTCCCCACAATTAAAGTGGCGTAGCTCTTTGGGTGAGGAAAAACAATTTAGCTATTAATTATTATAAAAATAATATATTGATATTTTGTATAAATATTAAAAAGAACTTTAATATTAATTTTTCACCTTGATTTACAGTTATAAAACGATATATAATCATAATGTTACTATTGCGGATATCATAGTACACTCCAGCGCGACGAGGAACTGCTTACTTCTATGCGATTCGAAGCGCTCGTTGTCGATCCCTTCTATCTTAGTTGCACACAAGCCGTTCATTTTGTAACTTATCCCCTATTACGTTGGAGAACCACATATTCAACAAAGCAAATCGAACGACTTCCTGTCCAGTCATTCCATGGGCTCATTTTCTGTGGACAAACGCGTGGTCCACGTAGTCATTAAATCGATACCAAATTAGCGTCGTGTGATTCTGGTATATTTCAGGGACTGTCTTGATCCTTTTGCGTGGTGAATTTTACAATCAATAATTTAGTTTTGCTTTCTCTGTACCGCGTTTGGATAATCGATGGCCAGTGGACGCAGGCCATAGTGGGGCAACTCGCGTCTTTGGCGAGGGCCAGCCTTTCGAATCATAATCTATTTATTGTTCAGTTCTATGCCCAAAAGCATTCCGAGAGTGTTGGCCCAGTGGCCCAGTAGGTCACCTGTCTCAATCATAGGAGGTAACACAACAGGAACCGAACGCTTGCGATAAGGGGTAGTAACCAAATAGGCGAATTGGCGGCATAACTCGGCCTTCCAATTGAGTTAAATTGTTGCTTTCCTGTTGTAAATGTTAGACTTTTGTACCTGAAGTTACACTGCCGCATTCAAGATGTATTCTATTCCTGAAGGACGAGTTGCTGTACTCACCGATTTCATCATAGTTGATGACCGCAAAGAATTAACGCTGCAACACCAGTCTAACGGCATGGGGTCTTTATCAATCCATAGAGTTTCATCATATAGTGTGTTACTCACAATTTTTTAGCAAGGGGAGGCCGAGGCGAACATAGACCTAGTGGAACAAATATTGGCTGATGTACAAGTTAATGTCGATCCCCCGCCATACGCGAGTATTGAAATGTCAAGTGGCATAGGTCCTTGGCGATGATGTGGTAGCGTCGCTGCCAAGTAGCTCTCTCCTCAGTAGGGTCGCTTACATGCCTTCAAGGGTGGCTTACTAGCTTTAAGTTCGATAAGCACTAAATCCATCCTTACTACTGGAGATTCTAGATATATTGTCTGCAGTAGCTACTACCTACCATTGGATCTCTATCTCGACCTCGCCTTCTGGAAAAACAATGATGATTAGGCTCACGGTCAATCAGCGAATAGAGCTAATTCGATACATTGGGGTAGCTAGGAGGTTGTGACCTGTCTAGATCTTGACCCATACCGTGAAGGTTGCTCTGAAGGATGGCTGGACTGCAGTCCGACAATAATAGGGGTTTGAATTTTGAATTTGTTTGAAAGATTATACCATACAAGAGGACTTCTATCTTCCTAATATTGAATGTTTGGATTTAATCGGCTAGTCTAATGATCCGAACTATTGGACACTCGGGGATGGCTGGCCTTACAAATTGACTGAGCATGCCGGCAATCTTCTGATCGGCCACTTTCTAGACATATCTCGTTGGTTAAAGGGCCAGAGTAGCGGCGGGGTACATGGCTCATGGGTATTCGATTGTTGCAAAATATAGTTAATGCTGTCATGGTGGTCATACGAGCCGTTCCAGTAAGCGTACGTATCCCACTGGGGAAAAGCCAAGTGCATCGGAAAAACTTCCTCGAGTATTCCTGAGAATTAATCACTGATAGGCATATTGATACTGGATGGTAGCAAGAATGCTGCAGTAACGAGAGAGTTGAGATCGACAATATGATGAGGAGATGCCGTGGCTGGTATAAGCGGCTGGTGGAATGCACTCCAGGGGCAACCAACGATAGCCACAGAGTTGAACGGACTCTACTTGCAGCTTTGGCGACGTCATTTTGCTTGTCATACTTACAATGAGGCATACAACAAGAAATGAAACAGAAGAGAGGGTGGAAGGGGTAGGGGGCATTATGACGCTGGAGACGTGTACCTGTGTAGGATGGTTGAGACGACCAATAAGTTGAAGAAATGTACTAGATTTCCAAGATTTAAGAAGTGATTGGGAAGCCAAACGAAACCTCAGAGTTATGTGCTCTTCGTATTATCTCCAGCCAGGGCACGAATTTTCCCGCGGCCACTCTATCGGAGCATTAAATGTCCAACATACCGCCGGTATTAGCGAACACAACCCGATTATATCCGGAAGCTACCTCCAGGTTCTCAATCAATAAGATCTGAAATGGCCGAACGGGGACGGCATATCTTATTGAATCTCCACAGCAGTTTCCTAAACCTTCCGACGAGTCCTCTCAAACATCCATCTCGAACCTGAACAATCAACAACATTATCATTCTATCCAACTTTACCTGATAACAGGACCTGAAATATCTTTGGTTGCACGTCTACAACAATTCTCTGGAGGGTTTTGCATGAAAACGCCTGGAAAACATGGTTTCGATACATTTATTCTTTTTGCAATACCTCGTTTTTTTCGTTCAAATGATTGAAAATGTGTTTCTCTAGTAGTTCTTGATGCATCAGACAGAAACCTGGAAATATTGGACTGGAAATGGAGATTCAAGCTTGTTCATTTCATCTTCCATCTCGCCAATTATCTGCTCAACAGTGAAGCCGATGAGATAGAGCAGCGGGGATTTGCGAATACATGCGTTGTGTGGTGAAAAATAGGATAGTTAAGACGACAAAAATGAATTATGGCCGAAGATTGCCTAATTTCATTGGAGATATAAAGCATTGCTTGGATGCCAGTGAGCTAGATAGACGAAGGAATGTATGTATGGATTTAATGTCACAATACAGAGTGTATCAAATAAGTCAACAATCTTCGTTTTCTTCCGATGGAAAAACTTTGGCACATCTAAAGATGCAAATTTCAAACCATGAATGCGACAAGCGTCGAATTAAGCTTCTGTTAAATGTTTCGCATCCTAAAAATTACATCGAATTCTTGATATTGGAAGATGGTCTTGGAGTATGGGCTTTGGATCTTTCTGCTATTACATGTAGTAGTGCAGGAAAAGAATTATATGCCATATTCGAAGAAACGGCACGTCAAAGATTGTGTGAGATTGATATCGCATCATCGAATGTTTCAGTGGCTTTGACACAAGGTACTATCGAACATGTTCAAACTCTTCTGTCACCGACCCCCACCTCTTCCTCACCAGATCCAACATGCTGAACTCAAGCATATTCATCATCCTCAAATAATTAAAATAGTTTTTTTTTTTTCTTATATTAAATTTCTAATTTATAAATTAAAAAAAGTATTATATAAATTATAATAACTTTTTTTAAAATGAAAGTTAAAAAATCTAAATATTGTTATTTATTTTAAACTTTTAAAATATTTAAATTTTATTTTATTTTAATTAGTATTTATAAATTAATAATATTTATTTTAAAAAATATTTTAATAAAGATATTTAATTTCGAAAAAGTTTAAATATAAAATAAATAGTATTATAATATCAATTTTTATTTTATAATTATAAATTTAAAGTTTATATTATAGATTATTTTAAATAATTAAAATAGTTCCCCTCCACTTAGCACACTATTTCAATTTCTATCACAACTACCAGGGTTGGAACCTCAATCCGTCCCAAATCACCGAAATCACCTTTACACCCCCATCACCCGGTCCACCCCGACCTCATCCATTCCTGGTTCCTCAGAACCCTGAACTTCAACCCCTCAACAATCAAATACCCCTCCTCCTCATGATCCATGGACGCCCCTCATCTTCCTTCCTTGACCATTTCCTCAAGCACTACCTCTAACCACCCCTCATATTCGCCTCCCGCGGCTACCATATTCTCCTCCCCAACATCTCCAGCACCCCCGGCTTTCCCAAGCTCATCGGGATTCCATGTACAAAAGCTAGGACGACGCCCACCCCCGAATTATCCTCCACAATCTCCCAAGTTTCGCAAGTCCCATATATCGATACCGAGAAAATCGTAGCCTTTAGACAGACTTTCAGAGGCTACCTAATAAACTAGATGCAAGCACCACCACTCGCACATAAATTCCTAGCCCTATCATGCGACGCCGCACTCTGCTGACAATATGGTTGCCCTGCCACCTGAAGAACTCCCCAGATAATATATTGAAGTACCCAATAGTAAGTTCCATCTACAACGTCTATCTTGCCCTCTCTCAAAATTTGCAAGCCCTAAGCTTTGGGCAGCCTTCGCGAATGCCTTTCATCTGCTGCCTTCTCACGGGACAGCTCGTGAGACGGGTGAAAGAGTTCCATGATATCTATGGCGATTTCTACCGCCTCGCACCAGAAGAAGTCTGATCCGCCAATGAGCAGGCTTGGAATGACATAAATACTTTCCGTCGAGAGCACAGATGCGCTCCAAGAGACAAGGTTTATTAGTACATTGGTAAGGGAATATCTCGAAATTTCGATTGAATAACAATTGCTAATAATCACTGCGCCGAATAACCAGGCTGATAATCTTGTTAAAACAAGCGACTGCAAGTTTCACACACATTTTCCTAGACTGCCGAGAAATTCTTTCACCGATGAATCTCTCCGCACACAACACCCACTGATGATCCAATCTCACGCCGACATGCCGATTTCCCAAATCAGGGAATCTGTCAAGCGGCCCGAGAACTCGATGAAAGGTGCTCGAATTAACCTTACGGACTGATTAAACTTCTTCACCATATACATCATTGGAGACCTCAGACATGGCATTCGGAGAACCGTTTGGCTGCCTTGAGAAGGGAAAATATCACTATTGGGTCTGCGCTCTGTTCACTTATCTCCAGGGCATGTCAATTGCCACGGCCCCTCGAGTTTACCCTGCGATGAAGATTCTTTTCCAGAAGTTGATGCCCAAAAGGGTGTCATCGAGGGACAGAAACACCATAGCGCAAGTGCAGAAAAGGTGATCCATCGCCGTTTAGATGGCAAAAGAGATAGCCGCTGAACTCTGCAAAGAATCTTCAATTGTGATTCATAAAGATTAGATGCCATTTTTTTATGTATTGACTATATGATGGGTAGAGTAGGTTTATATTATAATTACTAAAGAGCTAAGTTCTATGGAAGTCAGATCCTATATGAGGTCTCTGGCCGACTAAGCAAGCTAGCTCGTGGATATCAAAGTAACATCAACAATATGTAAACTTGTTAGAAACAAATCTATAATCTAAACAGTCCATCTATTTCACTTCAACCGCCTTGTCTGTAACCATCCCTACATTCTTCTCATCTCTATTCATATCTTCCCCCCCATCTTCCTTCTTCCCCATAATCCCCAACTCTACCTCTCCCTCCCCACCCGAACTCCCATCAGCCCTCGCCATCCCTCTTCTCCTTCCCTTCTCAACCCATCTCCTCCAAGGCTCATAAACCAACACACTCGCGCCGCCAAAAACCACAAAAGCCCCACAAATACCCCCACCAATAACATCAAAATGGTCACCCGCGTTATTGACTCCATCCCAGAATGGCCCGGTCGAGAAATTCGCAATAAGTGATAATAACTGAATGACCCCGATACAGATAGCTACTAGAACTGTTATCCCGGTTAGAACGATTGAGTAGTACAGAATTGCTATTGTGTCGCGACCAAGGGAGGTGGATGTGTAGAGGGTCATCATTAGGGCACCGTCGGTGGTGTCGATTAGACACATTCCGGCTATTATTTCTGTTAGCCTATCTATTCCCAAATATTCCATTTGCCGCCTCTCAGGCTATGGAAAAGGAAAAACCAAAGCATACCAGTGAACAAGACGGGAAAAATCAAAATTAGCCAAATACTAGTTCCGTGAGCACCTTGAACCGATGCAATACCTAGAACCGCAATCTCACTACTAGTATCAAAACCAAGTCCGAACATCACGCCCAGCGGGTACATTTTCCAGGGACGATCAATCACTTTAAAAGCCTTTCTGAGGATTCTCATCATGATTCCTCCCCCTTCGAATCCCAAACCCGTCTCAGCTCCATCTCCCTCGACCTCTTCCCTGAGAACCTCTCTCAACTTCACCACCAATCTCCATAAAATCCACGCATTGCCGATTCCAAGTAAGATGAGTACACTAGCCGAGACACCTGTGCCGATAATCCCACCTATATTGCGAAAGGAATTGAAGCGAGACTCAAGAGCGCCAGAGGTGGCTGCAACGACGATACATGTTATGATCACAATGGTAGAGTGACCTAAAGAGAACCAGGTACCGACTGTTACTGGTTGAGATGTATGAGGAGAACCAGAGGCGATGAGACGCCGGGTCATGAGATCAATGGCAGATATGTGATCGGCATCGCTGGAATTGGATGAGTTTGGAGTTGTAATGATAGAGAGCCATGGGTGATGAAGTTGAGGTTGTAATGGAAGCGAGTCACATGTGGTGGGAGGGGAGTGATTTGTGAGTGATGAGATAAGAACTTACAGAGCGTGTCTCAAACCAAATGTATATGAAAGTACAGCGGATGAAGATAGAAGTGGATGAGAGCGTAGAATGATAGAAACCACGACCCAAACAATAACATTAATGAGGATCAAAATGGATATTATCCTGATAGCGGGGTAGGGGAGGAAGCGAACTTGAGGGGGTAAACGAGCAATCAAGGGATGAAGACATGTCGGTGGCCTGGGAGACATGACAAGAACAAAAGAGATTTTAGAGATTTTAGATAGGAAAACTGAAACATCAAATGAAGTCTTACAATCAATAATGAAGAGATGAATGTTTTTTGTGTTTTTTGTGTTTTTTTTATTAAATTTTTTGAAATACCCCACCATCAATCCCACCATCAATCCCACCATCGTTGCTACTGTAATCTTGGTCTATTGAGGTCAACGTACGAATCCTAGACATTGATAAGATGATAAATAATGAAACTTCATTATTACCTATTTTGATCGAGTACCTAGGTATGTTCTTTTCTTTCTTTAAGTAACATTGAACTTATTACTTGTCCTGTAAACTATTCTGCAAATCAAAGTATTGTATTGTTTAGTGTTATTGAGTTGGGCTTTCTTGTCTTTGTTTCCTTTGGACCTTTAAGTATAATATGTATACAACTCAGTTATGATCAAGTACAGTAGCAAGTACTGATGAGTACAATCATGGAATAACACTCCTCATACCCAATTCCCAATTCCCAATCAACTCAAATGAAGTAGACCACCAAATAAGACTCAAAAGTCTCATCTCATCGATCTTAAGCTTTCAATTCCGGGAACGAGACGAGACGAGACGAGACGAAACGAGGTGTGGCAGGACAATGCGATGCGATGCATGTTGCTGAATAAGTTAAAACTTTGAACTTGACCTCGATGGGATGGTAGCGGTAGCGGTAACGGTAACAAGTTTAGAGAAAGGTTCAAGAGTTTTGGAGAAGTTCGACTCCTTCAAACTTCAAAGGTCCAGAAAATATGATATCACAAAGCTGGTATAACTTTGGCGGTTAGAAGAATTAAGAGTATTGATTCGATTCTTTTTACATACCGTCCGTATGCCAGGTTGCTTCATACTTCATACTTACGTAACATCATAACTTTATAAGTAGATGTTCTTTTAGTGCGGGGCATGAGATAAATTTGATGTTTTTGAGGTGATGTCACTTATTACAACTGTCACGGAATAAACGACGAGGAATGAAGGGGTAAACGAAAAAAAAAAGAGTGAACTTCAATGGATGGCAAGTAACTAGGTAATAAGTACCATCAATTCAATGCAATTTTAATTGGCTAACGCTAATGATAATGCTATGCTAATAAAAATAAAAATAATAAAAATAATAAAAATAATAAAAATAATAAAAATAATAAAAAT
>NGKJ01000075.1:41919-78815 GCA_002162495.1 Myriosclerotinia curreyana | reverse complement strand
ATTTTTAATTATTTTATTTAAAAAGTTATTAATGTTTTACGATATTTTCAAATTTGTATGAGATTTACATACAAATTTGAAAATCCAATATTTAACATTTTATAACTTTTGATATAAAATTGCTAAAAATCTGAGATTTGATAATCTTGATTATAACTATATAGAGATTTTATATATTAAATTTTGTAAGATAGTATTAAGTTTTGATAGTTTTATAAGTAAGCCAAAATCACTGTTTTTGGTGTAAAAAGGTGGCCCAAATAGGGGGGTGGCCCAAAACTAGGGTAGTTGACTTAATAATTTAGAAAATTAATAATAAAAGTATTTTAAATACTATTATTCTTTTTTCCTATAAATAAAAATTAAATATATAAAAAAGTTAAATAAACTTTTTTTTATTTGTATATACTAAAAAACTAAAAATATATAATTTAATTTAATATAAAACTTATTATTAAATTAAATATTAAAAGTTAATACTTTGTTATTTTAAAATTATATTAAATTCATATAGTAATTATTTTTAATTATTTAAATAATAATTTATTAAAATTCTGTTTTTGTTTATATTTCAATATTCTCTATCCCTTTTTTTGTTTTATTCTTTATTTAAGTTTTTAAACTTTTGATATTAAATTATTTTTATTAAAATAAAGTTATATAAGTATAATAATTCTTTTTTTTTATATTATTTATTAATATAATATTATTAATTATAATATAATTAGATTTTTTTTAAACTTTAGTGTAATAATTATACTATAATTCGGTTTATTTCTTTAATTTTATTTTAAAATTAAATAAAGTAAATTTGTATAGTTATTAGAGAGTTTTTGATTATTATTATTGATTAATATAACAATTAAAAAGGAAATATTTGATATTAATATATACAACTTTATTAGAATAACAAAGAGTTGAAGTTGAAGTGGAGGAAGGTAATGGAAGAGGAGTGGAAAGATGATGGATATGTTGCGAAGGGATGGGTGAGGGAGTTTGTTGAGGGATTAGGATAGGGTGAATAATGTGAGACCATTGGGGATACGGGTCAGAGTGAAATTGAGATTGAAAGTGGAATTCCAAGTCAGGATGAAACCGAAGCTCTTTCCGGTAAAAGGAGGGAATGGACCGGCTGGGGAGATATTCCAGGAGAAGTGAAAGAATTGATACCATTCGACATACAAGGAGGAAATGAACTAAAGTTGAGTACGAAAGGTGGATGGGTGGAATATTTAAGATGGGGGTGATACTATTCGACATCACACTCACCGCCAACTCAAAATATACCATACTCAAAATATACCATATTTTAAGACAATGCACCTACATATATATATGGTGTTGTACTATGAGCTCACCCTGTTGGATGATACTAGGCTATTCACTGATGGTGATTTAGCAGTATTATCGTTGCAAAAAATGCATGCGCTTGAAGCTTGTATAGAGGAACACGACGGCTAACACATGGATTACATCTCGGATCTTATAGGTGCCATGCAGGTGAATCAAACAAAATGTATTCTATCCTTGTATCTTCACAGATCAGTTCCAATTTTGTCATCGGTAATCCCCAACTTTGCTAGCTAAAGAATTTCCATGTGCTCCAGATGCTCCAATAAGCTTCCTCTCCATTCTAGAGACAAACTAGACCTTGAAATTCCCCAAAAATATGGCTTTCAACCCACTCATGAAACCAAAGCACGATGAAAATGAAGTTGGTCTTTCATCCTCTCACCCAATTGGTACCCAAGCCAGTCTCAAGACTGGATTTTTGCAACTTGCCGAAAAAAGAATATCTCAGGTTCCCACGAGCATTGACCCAATCCCACATCCCCTAGTGTTCCCTAATCGTAAAAGTAGTGATGCTATTCATCAATCGATACCCTCCTGAGTTTCTTGAACTTTCTAATGCCCGTTATCGATGACATATATGAGCATTCAGATATCGATGTCAGTACTGGAAAGTTATTGCAAAGCAGTTATGTCGTAACTGCGATTAGAGAAGAAATATCCTTCGTCGTAAAAGCCGAGAAGCGTCACCAAATGCCTGAAGACATGCAGAAAGAAGTGGACACAGACTTGGAGAAATATAAAGTCGGTGATTGTGCAAGCTCAACCTGAAGGAGTTTATTCAGCTCTCGGTGTGACTAGGCCAATATAGCTTTGCGCTTTCAATCCCAGCAAACTAATAAGCATCGCTCTCAACCACAAATCCGCTACTGCGTATAATATTCACTCCCTCGAAGTTTTTTCAGTGCGTTGATTTGGTTTTACTAGATGGAAGAGATCAGGGTCGTCTCTTGACCCGGAGCATATCTGAAGAATATGTTTTCCTTCTCTACAAGCATCTCTAATCTTTCGCGCATGTTTCATAAATGGTACGGTGCTAATCATCATGCCCGCCAAGGCATCGAGATGAAATTGTCGATGATCGGATTTCAACTGGTCCGCAAATGATGGGTTTCGCAGTTCAGGTACGTATCCATAAAGGTAGGATACTTGACAAGCAAGGTGCAAACGGAGCATATCCCTATGAGATGGACAATCCAAATAGCTGTCAATGAGAGCGTCAAGAAGATCGGGTAGTAGTGGATAGGGGCTTTTCACAGCGAGGGTGCTGGTTGGGAGTTTATAATTCCATTCTTTAGCTTGTAGGAGTATCGTCGTTGGGGCATACGCTTCATTTTGGGGTGGAGGTGGTGGACTTTTTGGTGGGCCTGGTGGGTCGGTGATGCATGCGGGGTTTTCTGCTACGAGAGATTGAGGTGGAAGAAGGCGACAATGAGCACTGTCTGAGAATCGCTCACTCATTATCGAAGAGTCATACGCACTGATGGACCATCCATTTCGTACAAGGATTTCCGCAGCGCTCTCGATGTTGTCGACGAGGAGATAGAGATCAAACACAACAGTTAGAACCCCGTAATACCAAATAGCATCTTCAAACCAAACAACAGATGGGATTTTGTTATCTTGCAACAAACAATACGAGGAGAACCTCTCACTTAATTTATTGGTCATAACGGGTGAAGTTAATAAGTCAGGTAGAAAATCTTGTCGATAATTGAGAAGAGTGTACAGATAACAAAGAACTATATATATGCTAAAACAGACCTATACCTTTGCTTCGCCACAAGTCGTCACAAGCGCTAACGTCCAGCAGCAATTATCCGAAGTTTACGAAGGTCGCGGTCATTATGGTCGAGATTATAGGCCTTTTATAGGATAACACGCTGAAAGGCCCTATATTTAGTTGTGATTTTCAACAACCCTGTAGATTAATGCTTAAATAAGCTATAATAGGCTATCAAACCCTGAAACTTATACTTATTTAAGATTAAGATTAATTCGAAAATGGAAGCAAGCCTAAAGCTTATAGGCTCGCTAAGCCTATATGGGTCCTTATATGGGTCCCTATATGGGTCGTTAGCAAGCCTGTTAGGCCTTTAAACAACCTATTGGGTCGTTAGAAAGCTTATATTGGTTCTTAACAAGCCTATTGGATCCTTAAAAAGCCTATATGGGTCCTTATACAGACCTTATAGGGCCTTTTCAGCGTATCACCCTATAAGAGGCCTATAATCTCGACCATAATGACCGCGACCTTCGTAGTCTACTTCTAAAACTGTCGAGACCCTCTGCAATAGTTGATCCCCTAGCCAATCAGGTCACTCAATTCTAATTTCTACCCGCCGCTAGTCGCCACGAGCGTTAACATCCAGCAATTATCCGAAGTTTAGTCTAGGTTACTTCTAAAAATATCGAGACTCTCTACAATAATTGATCCCCAGTATAGAATAATTATTTGTGGATATTAAAATCGTAGGGGATGATTAATATTAAAATGGATAATAGTGCGGTTAGTGAAAAATAAATTTTTTATGGGCTTATAGGATTCTTCAAATCCTGTGCGGGATAGCAATTTGATAAGTATATTAATTTGATAATGGGATATTAATATATATTATATTTTGTTGTAATTATATTATAAATTTATGTATTATATTATTATGAACAAAGTAATAAATTATAGATTTTAATAATTTTTATTTTTTTTATAATAATTTGAGAAAGAATTTGTAGTTATAATTTTAATCTATTTTTTATTATTATATGATATTTTTAAAGCTTATAAATGTGGTTTTAGATTAATATAATTAATTTTTTTTTATAGAATTTGTATAGTTTTTTTTTTTGCTAGTAGATTCAATTCTAGTTTTAAAAGTTATTTTATTACTATTAATTTTATAGACTTTTCTTTTTAATTGTATATATATCTTTTTATATAATACTTTAAAAGTTGTAATATTAGTTTTGAAGAAGTTGTATATAAAGAATAAACTTTTATTTATAATATTTTGAAATATGATTTTCTTTTTGATAGTAATAACACTTTTTATTTATAGATTTGCTTAAAATTATATTTTATATTCTACTTTATTTAATATTTTTTGTTTTTTCAAATTTTTGTTTTTAGCTTTTTTAATCTTATCTTATATTTGTTTAATAATAGATTTTTGTTTATTCAAAACTATAATAATATTACTTTTTGTTATTATATATATATTGCCTTTACAATTTTTTTTTTTTTGCTTTGCTATTTTATAATATATATATAAAGTATACGAGTCCTCAAAGACCAACCTTCAATAAAATACCACAAGGATTGCCTATCAATCTAATCCTTTTCCTCTTTTACAATAATAAACTCGTAAAGATATACACCACGATATACCCTCAAAGGAGTACTATCGGGTTTATAGATAATATCAATATCCTTGCTTGAAGTAAAACAATTAGGGAAATATATAAAATATTTAAAAAGATTTATAATAAATATTAGGATTAAGTATACTATTATAAAGCTAAATTTGTATTAAAGAAATATTAATTGTTATACCTAACCCAAAAACCCAAAGAATATAATATAATTGTAACAATTTAGTTCAAAAATACTACAATTAACTTTAATATTAATATATATATTTTAAATCTATAAATTAATGGTAAACTAAGATAGTAAAAATATATAAAAAAAACTGAATATAAGTTTAATATATAAATACTTTTGTTGACTTAGATTACTACTTTTATATAAAATATAACTATATAAAATATATAACAAGTATATAAAGTAATAATTATGCTAGTATTTATATATATTTTTGCAATCTAGTATGTTTTAAATGATATATATAATATATTTGTAATCATTATACTCAAATTATAAAAGATTCAGAATAAATGTTTAAGAATTGTTTTAAATATTTATAAAGTAATTTTGATCTATATATTATATGCTAAAATAATATATAAACTAATAAAGCTTTATTTGAAGGAATTGTAAATAATGATCTGTTATAGATTTTAAACAAAAAGGTTATAGAAACTAATTACAAAAATTTATAATCAAATTAAAAAAAATATTTAATGTAGATGTGATAAGTTAATAGTTATGGATTTTATGTTAGAGTAATTTAAATATAAATAAACTTTAAATAAATTAGGAATTATAATGATAATAAATAATTTATACAAAAAAGATTTATAAGTAAAAAACAATTAGATTATTTATTGAGAGAATATAATAAAACGATTTCAAAAAATAATTATTAGAAAGTAGGCGGAATCCTGAAGAGTTAATTTTTATAAAATTAACAAAAACTTTTTAATAACTTTACAAAATTTTAAAATAAAAAAAACTAAGTTGAAAATGTATAATAAATTTTTGAAAAGGATTAATATAGTTATATTAGGAATATATATTGTCGGGACTAATCACGTTCTTGTACTAGTATAGGATAAGCGGGCTGTACTAAGCCTTAGCCCTTTGGCTATAAACTTTATATAATTCTCTTTATTTAAATAATTAGTATTCCTTAAACAATAAATACAAAAAATACTAGTACTATTTGTTAACCTTCACTTTACTTAATAAATTCTAATATTAATTAATAATATTACAAATTAAAAGCTTAGAATATCTTTTAATTATATTATGCTTTAAAAATATTGTAAAACTAAATTGAATTTATAATAAAGAGATATTAAGTTTTTGTATTAAATCATTATAATTAGTATTTGCTTTTATATATTAAAAAATACAACAAATCATTATAATTAAAAGTATTTAGAGAAAAGTAGATTATTGTAATTGCTATTTTCTTTATATCTATTTACGTAATCAGTTTATACAAAGCAAAATTCAATTTATTTTATAAAACTCATTTTCACTTTAATTTCTTATTTATAAATCAAAAAACTATAATTCAATATCAATATACAAATACTTATTTCAGTTTATTATCTAAAAATCAGAAAAAAACTCTACAAATTATAAAATTATCCTGCTTTATTTCAATTCATTATATAAAACTTAAGAATATTTAATAATTTCTACAAAACTATTACGAATATACATTATTTTAGTAGTTTAATGTAATATAATAATACAATTCTTTTATTGTTAAATTTAAATTAATTAAAACTATTTATTTGTTAGAACAAAAGTATTTTTAATAAACTTGTATTAAAACCATTATATGAAACAATATACTTTAGTTAGGATTATTGTACAAATTCAACAAAACCTATAAATTCAACAAAATCTATAGAACCAATAGGTTTATTGTAAAACCTTATTTATAATAAAGCCTATTTATTATAATACCCTAATTAGCAAAAGCCTTTTTTCCGCGAAAAGAAAAGCTTTTCAATAATTATCTTTTAGTATAGCTAAACCAGCAATTAAATTCTTACCAAATAAATTTAATATTTTATTTAAATTAGTAATTAACAACTTTTTAAAACAATAAAAAGCAAAAGGAATAGAAAAATCAATATTAATTCTAAATTTAGTAGTAAAATCAAATACAAATCAAAAAGCTAGATTAGTATTACCTATATATTTTACTATTATAGAAAATACTTATAAAAACTTAAAAAATATATATATACAAAGAATTAATTTAATAAAAAAAGATAATAATATTATCGCAAAATTCTGTAAATATAAGATTTACTAATATAAAAAAAATAAGATTTATAATAAGAATATATATAAAGAATTCTTATATTTATTTTATTATTTTAACAATAATAACTTTCAATAAGTTAAACTAATTATTATATACAAATTATATTATAAATTCTAAGCAAATAAATTATACATTAAAAAAAATACAAAAAAGCTATTAAATCAATTTGATTTTGTTTTTTAGTAATTATCCTATAATACAAATAGTTATAGATTATAAACAAACAATCAAATTAAAAAAGCTTTAAAAAAAAGAAACTTTAAATTCCAATTTTTCAATATACTTAATAAGATTAATACATTTGTTTAACCTTTTATTAAAGGGAAAGAACAAAGTACTTTATACAACAAAATCATATTTAAATCAATATAGGAGTTATTTATCATAAATAATATAATATTTTTAATTAAACAAAATGTAATAATAAAAAATCAATTAAATCAATCTTTTAGTTTATTTATAAAATCATTATTAAACCCAAATATATAAAAATAAGAAACATTTATTATATCGAAACAAAGATTAGCTTATAATAAAATTAAAACCAGATTACTTATAAAACTCTAGAATCCTATATTTTAATTATAGTTTGAGTATATATAATAAAGATCTACTTGTAACCCGGAAATAGAAAGAATTTATTATATTAATTTTATATAAATTCAAAATAATAGCAAAACAAACTTTTAATATAATAATAATAATAAAAACTTTCAATAGAATAACAAAAAAGCTAAACATTATAATAAAGAAAGTATTAATAAAATTAAAGAGAATAAAGTTATTAAATAAAGTAAAAATAATGAAAATACTCTTAATAATCTTAATAACGATCCTAATAATAACTTTAACAATAATTTTCAAAGAAATAAAGCAAAAGGAAACAATAAATAAGATAAACGCTAAAATAATGATAATAATAATTATTAGATTATTAATATACTATATATTTTACAAAATCAATATTTTAATATTATAAGAAAAGATTTAGTTAATCTTTCAAAAATCTATAAAAAAAATAAAAAATACTTTAGCCAAAATAATAATTTTTTTTATAAATTCCTGGTTTTTATAAATCATTATAAAAAAATAAATATAAATATATATAACTATATTAAAGCTTTCCCTATAATATTAATAAACAACATATTTAATTTTTATTATTCTAATCTTAATGTTTTATTAAATACCCTAAACAATTTGAAATATATAATAAAATCAATATTTAAAGATTCAGAATACAAATAAAGTATATTATATAAATAAAAGATAATATTATTTAAAAATATTATAATAAAAAACAATAGCAAATCTATTATTAAATATTTTTAAATTATAATAATAAAACTATATTATTTATAAAAAGGATTTTTAAATACTTTTTAAAATAATGATTTTTTGTATTAAAAGCTAATAAATATATATATATATATTAAAATACCACGGGTTCAACGTGATTGACGTGACGGCACTTTATCATAGGCATCTCGGACATCTTCCAGGGAGTTACAGGTTGTTTTCTTTTATTTTTCTTGGATAACTTTTATTGTACATACCAATGGCGTATCGCATGGTCCGCGTAGCTTAGTTATAGATAGATCAAATCGATTATGAATTTACTACTACTACTATATATTAAAATATATTTTAATATATATTATAAACTATTTACAAATATTATAAAATTATTAAAAGATTTATAATTATTTATTTCAATATAAAAAATCTTTTATTTAAAAAAAAGCTTAGCTTTCTTTATAAACCATAAATATTAATTAAACTTTAACAAATATAAACAAAACTATTAATTTAATAATTATTAGTATCTATTTATCACAATAGATAAAATATACTTTATATATCAAAAAATAGAATGTTAATTAATTAAATATAATAAAAAAAACAAAAAAAATTAAAATACAAATATAAAGAGAAATATAAAGAATTTATTCAAAACTTTAATAAAACATTTAATTAGTATTTTATAAAATATAAAGAAATTAAACTAAATAATAAAAATAATTTAACCATTAACAAAAACACTAATATATACTTTGAAAAGATTAATTATTAAAGTAATTCTTTAAAAATAAAACAGTTTTTTACTTTTTGCAATTTAATCAATAATTAAGAGATTATAATCAAACTATACAATAAAGTATTTACTCATATATTAATTAACAAATCAAATAAGATTTTTCTTAATCATTATAATAATAAAGAATTTTATAAAATAATAATTAATAGTAAAGCTACAAAATGATTTATTATTAGATATAGCTAATTCCTTGTATATAAAATCATTATTAATAGTAATATTAAAATCAATAAAAATAGAAAAAGTATTATATAAATTATATTCAATATCAACTCTATATTATCAATTAAATTAAATTAAATCTAATTGCTTTTTAAAAAAATTAAATTCTATATTGTTAAAATAGAAACTCTATTCTTGCTTTTTTTTATAAATATAAATCGATTTTAAATTTATTTTAATAATATTGAGAATATATTTAATTCATATACTATTTAATATTCAATTGTATATAGATTTGGTTATGGCTTGTTGTTTTAAAAAATCAATATTTAGTATTTTATCCAGAAATCAATTAATCTAAATAAATACTATTTAATTAAGATTGAATTATACTAATTATATTAATATTTTAATCACTTTTTAACTTCCAAATTCTATTAAATTTTGTAATAAACTAAATATAACAATATTGCCTTAAAAAACTTAAAGAAACTTACTAAATTCTATAAGTTTTATTAAAAATATAAAAAATCCCCCAAATAATTCAAATTTAATCTTTAAGAAAACATTAAATTTAATTATTCTATTATTATTAATATAATATATATTAATAATAAGCTAATTCTTTATATTATTAATGAAAACATCTAATTCTAAATAGCTTAATAATTTAAAAATATTTTTACAAAATATATTTAAAAGAAATTGAAAATATACTAAATCAACATTTATATAGAATCCCTAAATTATATTATTTATAACAAAAGAAAGAATTTTATTAGCAAAGAATTTATTCAATTTGCTGATTTAATAGTAATTGAAACAAAAACCATATTAATGAAAGTATATTAGTTAATTAATATAATAAAAAGATATTATCAACTTTTACAATATACTTATAAGATTATTAATAAGAAAATAGAAAGTTTAGGTTTAACAAAAAAAATAAAACTATAAATAACTATAAAAGCTATAAATAATTTAATTGATTTTAATAGTTTAATACTAATTTTATTAATCTTTAAGATTTATTTTTATATAAGTAAGAATAATTTGCTAGTAATAACAATTAGGTAATAATTTATAACTATTAAAAAGACTATAAATAAAATCAAAAAGATTTAAATATAAAAATAAATATTTGATATTTTAAATTAATAAAACAATTTAATTATTACTTATGTTTACAATTTACTATTAAACTTTGATATATAAGTATAGCGAAAAAGTACTAATTATAATAAAAAATAAATTAGCTTATATTTATTATTAAATATAAATAATAAAACTTATATAATATAATTACTAAATAATTTAATCAACTTTTGTTTAACTTTAGTTAAATTATATTTTATAAGAAATAAAATTTAAAAAGAAAATCTACAAAAGGATTAATTAGAAAGTTATAAAAAAAGCTAATTAAAAAGCAAAGAAGAAGAAATTCTATTAAAAAAAGAAAAACTATTAATATTTGGATTAAAATCTAAAATAAATAAATTCAAATACTTTTTCTAAAATAATATTTTTAATATTTATTTTAATATATTTAATATTGCAATTTACTTTTAAAAAAAATATATATTTAATTTTATTTTTAAAATATAAAATAAAAATAAAGTATTTATATTAATATTATAAACTTATACTATTATTTTATCAATTTATATAAATTTGAAATATAAAAAGATAAACAACTTAATAAAGAATAATATATTTAAGATTGTTAAAAAAAATAATGTACTATTTAATATCAAAATTTTTAACTTTTAATTTATTAACAAAATCAAGAACAAAAGTATTGAAAAAGCTTTCTTCAAATCAAGATTAATAATATAAATATTTAAGGATAAGGATAAAAATATAATTTTTATTTAATTATCTATTATTTAACAAATTAACCAATAAATTATACTAGCTTTAATAGTTATTATAAAAGTTTAAAAACAAAACATTAATATACTTATTAAAGATATTAAGTAAATTTATATTTAATTAAAATCTAATCTAATCAAACTATTCTATATTTGTATTTTAATAGAAATAAATATTCTAGATAATCATATTTTATATATAATTCGATTATTATATAATATACTAAAAACAAAAAATCATTGATTTGGAATTTATTATAATTATTATACTAAAGTCTTTAAAATAGTATAATCTATATACAATCTTTGTTTGTTGTATATTATAAAGAATAATAATACATTCGGAATAATTGGTTTACAAACTAACAATATATTAATTATTACAAATAAAGAATTTACAAATAAAAAGCAAAAAAAGCTTAAAAAAGCAAAATTCTTTACTAAAAACCAAAAAGTTTTAACTTTAAAAAACCTTTTTCAATTTAATAGAAAAGTAATTACTATAAAAAACAGAATAATTTATTTTAATTAAAAAGATTAATATTGTAATATAAAACTTATTAAAACAGGATTATTAAATATACTAAAAATTAAAGGAAAACTATAATATATAATTACACCAAAAAATTGGTATATTACTTAATATACTAAAAAAGTATATATAGTAACAATATATTAATTAAAAGTATTTTTTGATTTTTTTTTTGTTGTTTAAATTATTAATCTAAAAAAAAAGATACTAAATTCCTTAATAAACATATTCAATAGTAAATAAATAATTTTATTAGAAAAATTAAATTTGTATTATTTGATACAAAATTATTTAAATTAGTTGTATTTATAAATGCTTTTTTTATTAATAACTAAAACTTATTCTTTTAAATTGAATATATTGTAATACTAATAAATAAATATAACAATACTAATATTATTTATTAATTATTAGTTAAATATAAAAGAATTACAAAAAGTATTTTAATATTGAAACTTTATAAAATGATTTTAAAATTTGATATTAGTATTTTTATTAAGAATATTGTAAATAATATCTTTCTAAAACTTAATATCCTATTAGTTATATATATTGATTTAAAGTTATTTTATAATTGTCTTACAAAATTTGATATTATTTATAAGAAAAAGCTTATAATTAATATTATGGCTTTTTGGTAATTATATAAAAGATATAAGATTGTAAAGATTAAATGAATTAATAAAAAGTCTAATCTTATTAACGTAATAATTAAATTTAAGGTTTGTTAAGTATTAAAAGATTTAGTTGATAATAATTTTATTAAAATAAAGATTACAGAATAGGTTGATAGAGGTTAAAAAGGTAAAAAGAGAAAAAAAGTTAAAAAGGAAAAGAAAAAGAAAAAGAATAAAAAATTATAAATAAAACTACAAAGATGTGATTTTTAATTACTTTTAAATAATTGCTAATATCGGAATTAATCATGTTTTTATACTAGTATGAGATAAACAAACTGTATTAAGCCCTAGCCCTTTGGCTATAGATTTTATATAGTTTTCTTTGTTTAAATAGCTAGCATTCTTTAAGTAATAAATACGAAGAATACTAGTACTATTTGTTGACCTTCACCTTACCCAGTGAATTCCAACTGTCACGGAAATCCTATGTTTTACTCCGCGTTTACCGCAATTCCCATGTTTACCAGCTTATCTATACCAATCACCTAAATCCTGCACTACTACCCCATTTTAATCGTTATAGACCCGTTTAGTACTATACTACAGAATACTCTATTTAAAAGTAATCACCATAGCAACCTATATATAATAACCAATAAAATCCTACAGATCAAAAGCATATCTAAGCAATTCAATCTCTTTTCACTTACTCTTTTTATGCTCTATATAGTTGGTTCAATCTGCGTGGCACCAATATATATAGAAAAATTAGGATTTTAAGCTTTTTTATATAATAAAAAAATATTAGGGATCTTTCTAGAATATAATAGGTGTAAATAGATATAATAAATAGTGGATTATATAATATAGTTATATTTAATATTTATAAAATAAAGAAAAGAATTACGGATAAAAATAAGAGTGGTAATTAGTAGATTATTAATGTATAATCATTTTGTATTGAAAAAAATAACAAAATAGCTGATAAGAACAAATCTTTTATTATAGTATATATTAATATTAGATTTGCTTAATAATAAAATTTAAAAGTATAGTAATAATTAAGCGGAAACTTTATAGCATTTATCTAAATTATATAAACAATAAATTATAAATTATTGTAAAAAAAAGTAATAATCCAAATATTAATAATATTATTAATTTTATTGATAAAATCATATTATTATAAGTTAATAAAGGAAATATAATATATAGAGAAATTAATTTTAATGTAATACAAATTAATAAAAATTATAAAGCTTGTAGCAATAGATTCTAAAATCTTAATTTACTGAAATCAAAATGACTTTTTATTCATTACATTTTTCTTGTAATGAATTTAAAAAACTAAGGTAATAGTAATAATTACATTTATATATAAATCTTGATATTTGATTAGAATATTAATTGGTTAATCAATTTTATTAGTAATATTAATAAGTATTTTCTTACAAATCCAAATCTTAAAATTTGTAATAAAAGTAATAAAATCCTAAAAATTATTAAAGAAATAAATAGGGTTATTAAACTCTGCTATATATTCATTAATATTCCAAAATATAAACTAGACTATTTTTATACACTTAACAAGGATTTAAAAAAGATTAAATTATATTTATAATAAGAAAATAATAATATCTATATTTAAATAAATGGATTTGCTTTAATAATATTAAAGATACTTATTATTAATACAAATATAAATCAAAGTAAACTTTATAATTAAATTGTAGAAATATTTAACATAATATTCTTAAATGAGTATTACTATAAATGCCTTTAAACAAACAGGGATCTTATTTCGTATACTAATATTTTTCTTTGAAAATATGGTGAAGAGGAAGGGAATTTAAGGGTTATAGAAAAAAAAGAATAAAAAAGAAGAATACAAAAAAAAGGGATTTAAATATAGGAAAATAAATAAAACAAGTTTGTAAAATATATAAAATAAACAAACATAAATAAAATTAAGTTGCGATATAATACTATATAATTATAATTATTTTAAGTAATATATAAAAGTAATAAAGCAATAAAAACAATAATAAAGATTGTTGTAATAATTAATAAATAAGAACTCTGAATCTTCTTTAAAAAAAAAAGAGGAATACAAATTAATCCATATTATTATATAAAATACTTTATTAACAAAAATCATTCCTATTAATATAAATATTACAAGTTTAATATAATTGATATAATAGCATTTTATTATAAGTATCTTAAATATCTTCCAAAGAGTTATAGATTGTTTTCTTTTATTTTTCCTGGATAACTTTTATTGTATATACTAATAGCGTATTGCATAATTTGCGTAACTTAGTTATAAATAGATCAAATCGATTATGAATTTACTACTACTATATATAAAGTTATATTAACTAAATATTTAAAATATACTTTTATTAAAGAATTTTATACAAATACAATAATAAATAATAAATCGGGATTTTTTTTTTATATAATAAAGTTAGTAAAGTATTTAAAGAAAGTTATAAAGCATTGAATAGTTTTAAAAGTAGTGATTTAATTTTTAACTTTAATCAAAACTATATTAGTAGTTTTTTGTATTTCAATTTTATTAATAGTTGGTATTGGTTTTAATATAATTAGTTTGTTCAATATAATATATAGATTGTATAGATAGATATTAGTTTTTTTAAATATAAATTTAATAGAATCTTTTTTAAAAGTTTTATTCTATATACTTTAAAACTTTATTAAAAAGTTTATTTTATCAAATTTAACACTATCTACTTTAAAATACTTTTTAATTATTTTTATATATTAATATTTAAAAAGCTTAAATATAATAATATTAAAGAATTAAATTAAATAAGTTAAATATAGTGGTAAACAAAATAAAATAATTTTATATTCAATAATATATTAAATAAAATTGTAAATAAAATATAAAAGATATTTATTATAAATAAATAATTAATATATATCACCAGCTATTTTTTTAATATATTTATTAAAATGTTTTAATTATTTTAATATTTTTGTATTATTAGTATATTTAGTTTTTGTTATAGTAAATATAATATCGTTTTGTAGTTTTGTATTAAATTATTTCTATTTTATAATTTTGCTAAATATAATTAAAAAAAATAATACAAATTTACTATTTGTATTAATACACTTAATAAAAATAAAAAATTCTTTATTATTAAGATCTACAATATAAACCCTAGATTAATATATAAAAACAATAATTATAAATAATTTACTTATATTAATACAGAATTCAATTTCATTAAAGTTTTAAAGATTTTATCTTTTAATATTATATTTAATAAAAATATCTTTAAGCTTTTAATAAAATATTTTGAATGTTTCTTTTATATATATAGTTTTATATTTTATAAATAAAGATTATATATATATTAGCTTATAAATTAATAAATACCATTTAATAAATCGATATGCCTATTTTTTATTAATATAACTTAGAATCATATAATTCTTTTCTTTTTTCAAATTCTTATATACCAACCTACTTTAGAATATTATTTGCTGTTTTTAATATTATATTATAATTAGATAAAAAACTAAAAGATATATATAAATCAATAAAAGTATATATAGCAAATTTTTATTCAATATTAAGTTTTGTATTATAACCATCATTTTTTTGATATTACTATAAGTTCTATATATATAATAATAGAAAGTTTAATATAGTAAATTATATTTTTCTATAAATGATTTGATAAACATTAGCTTATTTAAATATAATATATCATTATTCTCATTTTTAAATAAGTTAATAATTGTTTGAAAATCATTCTTTAATATAACATTAAATAAACATTTAAACAATAATTTGTCTTTTAAAAATTTAATATTAAAAAAAAGCTATAAAAAAATATTAATTAATCTTTTTAATAAAGTTAATAGTTTATTTAATATAAATAAAATAAGTTTTGTATTGTTTTGTACTTTAATTACATCAATATAATTTATCTCTAAGAATATAGAAATTTTAAATATTTTAATTCCATTAATAATAATTAATTATATTTTAATTCCATTAATAATAATTAATTATATTTTAAATTAATTTTTAAATATACTTGTTAAGATCAACAGAGCAAGGAATCAACATAGTACTATATAATAAGAGGGGGCCATTAAGATTAAAACTTTTCATTACTTTTTATAAAATCAAAAGGAAAAGCCCTTATATAATGCAAAACCCTTGTTCCTCATTTAAATTTCAAAACTTTAACATTAGAATATCGGAATTCTATAAATCTCTATTTATAAGTTTGTAATAAAGCTTTCCTCTTTAAAACTCTTGTTCTAAAAGCTATACGATATATACTCTTTTTAATTCTTTAAAAAATAATCTAATTTTATATAAGCTTTTTGCTATTAAATTAACAACAAAACTCTAGAACTTTAAGTTCTACAAAATTAAAATCTAATCTTTTTTTTTAAAGATTAATTTTACAAATATTTAAACTTAAAACTCATTTTTTGTATTAAATTTATATTGCTATCGTAGTTTTATTATCACTTTAACAATCTACTTTAAAAAGTTTTTAAACCTTTGTTTTCGATAAACTTTGAAATCCAACCTTTCTTTTTCAGGATTAAGTTTACTTGTTTATTTTAAAACAAATGTAACGTTTTCGAATTATTAATAGTATCCTGAAAATATAAACTTTATTTTGTTTGTTTTTATATTCATTTTAAAACAAATGTAATACTTTTAAACTATTAATAGTATTTTAGGAATATAAACCTTATTTTGTTTGTTTTTAAAAGATTAATTCCTTTTTGAAACTTAAATACTATAATATTATAATATAGTAGAATTTTAAAGATTATAAGCTTTATTTATTCATTTTACATAATTTGTAATTCTATTTTTAAATATTTAATTTAGTAATAAACCTTTCAATTCTTGCTTTTGCTTTTTTTTCGGATTGATTTTGAATTGATTTTTATAGGAATTTGAAGTTTTAATAGAATATATTTTGTTTTTCTCAAAAAATCTTTCTTGCTATTCCAGCAAATTTTTCTCTTTGAATTAATATCCCTATCAATATAAATCTATAAATGATTAATTTAAAAGAATATTCTTTGAAATATAAGAATTTGATATACTAATTAAATATAATAAAACTTGAATTTGAACTTTTAAAATTGATTTGAATATTTAGACTTAAACTTTTCTTTTTTAGTAAAGTATATGCTTTTTTTTATATTAAAATAAAAACTTTTTAAATTTGAAATAACTTTAAAATAGATTCTTAATAAATCTAAAATTGCTTTTCTAATAAAGTATAAACTTTTTCTTATATTAAACTAAAAAAAGTTTATTTAAAACTTTTAACTTTAAAATATAAAAAAATATAAACTTTCAATTTAAAAGCTATAGTATATTAACTTTGTAAAGATTAATTAGTATATTATTGTATTGCTTATATTTAAATTTAACTTTTTAATTCTAAGTATTTATTAATCTTTTTGAATTAGAATAAATAATCAATTTTTTATTTCTAAGCTTTTTTAAAAGTATAAAATAACTTCGATTTTGTATTTCTTCTTTTTTTGCTAATATTTTATTTATACAAATAGAAAAGTTTTTATAACGAAACAGAAAGTAAGTAGTTTAAAACCTATTATTGCTTATTATAATTATTATAGAATAACTAATTATAAGAAAGAGTAAATAACTTAAAGTTTATTATTATTTATTATAGCTTTTGTAAAATATTTTTATTAAAAAAAAGGTAAATCTTTTTTTTATAGATTTCTTAGTGTTTTTAACTATTTTAGTAGTATTCTTGTAAATAGTTTTTAGAATAGTTAAATGTAAATCGAAAGTGTTTTGATTTGTAAAAAGAATAAGATTTCTTTTTAAATCTTGATTTTGAATTTTTTGATTTTAATGATTTTGTTTGTACTTGTTATTTGAAACATTTTGTATATATTGTTTATATATTATTAATATATTGATTAATAAGGTAAAGTTCGCTTTATAAATAAAATAGAATATCTTTTTGATTTCAAATTTCTTGATTTTTTTTATCTTTTATAATATTCTTTGTTTCGTATTGCTAATTAAAAAATACTTTGCAAGTATATTACTAATGTTTTGTTAATAAATCGTTAATGTTTTTCTTTGTAAAGTAGGTTTTTTTAAATATAGTTTTGAATAATAAGAATAATAATAAGTATAATAGTATAATAATATAATAATAATAATAATAACAATAATATATCAATAGTTTGCCGTTAGTACTCTACAAATAAAGCTATCCCTAATATTATTTAACAAATTGCTTCTTTAGAATAAAAAGAATTATTAAAATCAACAAAGCAAAGAATCAATATAGTACTATATAATAAAAAGGGATTATTAAAACTAAAACTTTTCATTACTTTTTATAAAATCAAAAAGAAAAGCCTTTATATAATGCGGAACCCCTGTTCCTCACTTAGGTTTCGAAGCCCTAACGCCGGAATATCGGAATCCTACAGATCTCCTTTTATAAGTTCGTAACAATACTATTTACTTTTGTAATTACTATATATTTATTGAATAGTTATATTGCTTTTAGGATAATATATTTTTTAAAAAAACTTGAAAAAAGGTTATTATCATTACTAATAAAATAAGGAGAAGTTTTATTTTGAATAAAAAAAAAGATGGCTAATCGTTAAATTAAAGTTTATCAATAATATTATAATTGCATTATATAATAAATACTTTATTACAATAAAATAATAGAAAAAAGGAAAAAAAAATACACTTTTGATTTGTATAAAAAGAAAATAAAATGAATGGCCTTAATAAAGATAAACTTTTAATTGAAAAATAATATTACATAATTTTAACTTATAGTTCTAAAAACTATACTAAAAGTTGCTATTTTCCAAATAGTATTTTATTAAAAAATACATAGATTTATTATAAAATTATATAATATATAAGGTATATTTTAGATATCAGTTATCAAGTTAATATATTTATCAAATTACTATCCCGCATATAATTTGAAGAATTATATAGGCCCCTCAAAAATTTTATTTTTTATTGCCGTATTGTTAATATTTATTAAAAGTTTGTTAAGATAAGTTACATAGAACGATTATTAAAACTAACGATCTAGAAACAATCACTTCCTAATTAGACCGTTCTTTCCAGTTTACATTGTTCCTATAAACTGAGAGGGTTTTTAGATCGTACTTTTTTACAGGGACGGTCAGGATTACCCTGTATCTTCCTTTAAGGTATTAGTATTACTTTGATATTCAATATGAATTTAAGTGACTCAACCAAACTAAGAAATGACACGTACTTAATGAGCGACAATATATAGTGTTCTATATGGAGAAAAATACAACAGAGATATAATCTAGCAACATAGTCAACCCTAACATTCTAACATTCTAACATTCTAATAACCAAATAGCCAAATAACCAAATAACCAACAACCAAACAACCAAACAACCAAACAACCAAACAACCAAACAACCAAACAACCAAACAACCAAACAACCAAACAACCAAAAGCACAAGCAACCAAAAGCACAAGCAATGACGCACAAAAGTCTCATAACCTAGGACTCTTAAACAAAGACTCTGTTCTCCAAAAACCGATTTCAATGGTAGGTGGACTTGACCATTATAGAGGCAAGCAATTACTCTGCTCTATTTTCTTTTAGGGGAGGGAGACTTAGACTTGCGCTTCTCTTTATGAGGAAAGCGCCCTTTCTCGAAGTTGAATCCGGCCTTCGTCCACAGTTCCTTGCCCTGAAAACAGTGGATGAACCATTCAACAAAGGCTTTGTCCGCCTTCTCAACCTCTTCAAAAGTAGGAGTACATTTATGACGTTTACCCGTTTCGCTTGCACACCACCAGAGGAGGTAATTGATATCTATGGCATCCGATGTTCTTTTCTCGTCTTTAGAACGTTCCGCAATCACACCACACTTGGCATTAAGAAGGAGCGTTGGTTTAAGTACCTTGACACCATCGATCAAGATTGTCGGTGTTTGATCATTGAATGGCAGTTTGAAAAGCATCGGAGGTGAAAGAATCTCAATTTCCACAAGAGGGTTACTCGTGTACCAAGTATGATTCGTTCTGGGATCTACTTTGAAGTGACCTTTATGAGCTTTGAGAAGTTTTCGCGCTGCTGACGTGCCATTTTTTGGAACCACAAAATCAACATCTTGCGTTTGACGGTCTGAGCCTAGCAAAGCCAGTGCTCCACCTCCCACAATACTATAGGGCGTACCCGCAAGGTGTTGACCAATGGCTTTCATAGCGGCTTTGACATCTTCGGGAGATGGAGCTTGCCCATGTGCATGAGAGTTAGCTTGGGTTGCTGAGCTCGAGGACGACATAGCAGTTGAACTTTGAGGGAAGATTTCAAGCTTGTAGACTCGAGAGATAATAGATGTTTTTGAATAGCCAATAAATGAGTAGCTGAATTCTCGTACGTTGAAGAGCAAGATTTATAACTTTTAATTCTTGAGAATGGGTTTGGATGAAGAGATGGAAAGAAGTTTGATTTTGATAGTTTCTGGACTACAACAAGCTTCTTTAAGTACTAATTTACATACTGTTAGAAGGAATTTCATCCTCAAGTTCAACGCTCCCTTCTGATATTGGGCGTTACGATATAATGGAAATAGATAGGCTCGTAACGCGTATTGCAGATGAAAACAAGAGTTATGAGTTCCAGACCAACATTGATCCCTCATATTGGCCTTGGGCGTTACGATCATGAAAGTACAATCTAGATAAGCCTCAAAACGGAGATGGAAAACGAGTTACAATAGGAAGAATGTCAACAATTGCGCAAAGTAGACGACCGTTGTTCTAACTATAGTGATACAACACAAACACCCCAATATAGAAATGCAGAGGCAATTTGGGAGACCCTTGAATATACTAACGCTACGTATGTACAATGGCCGATAATTAAGAAAGAATGAGGTTAATACTCGATAAGTCGAGGTGAAATCAATACTTTGACACTTCACCATCTACAATATATCGCCAAAGAAAAGCTCATACATCGCTAATTTTATAGCAAGTCGCGATGCTATGTCCACATACTTGATGTCGAGGTGGCTGGTCAATCTTCGGCTAATTGAGCTCATATGCTATGAACAACTCAACCAACCTCAACGCTTTAATTAATTGTATATCGGATTCAGCAGATGCCATTGGAGTTAACCCGAAACGATGAGAAGGTCATTAGTAAAGTGAAACAAAGTGCATCGCGACGATGATATAAGTGGCGGTAATAAGGTATGGTTAATGCAGCTGATAAAAACAAATGACAATCAGATCCACTACACAGAATTCTATCCTCCTGTTCAGGATTCAAAGAATACAAATACTGTTGCCCAAAAGTGACGCCACTTCTGAGAAGTAGTTAATCGGGCTCATATAGTCATTCTTCAGGGAAGTGGCCGACGAAATTCGCATTCGATATAACGTGACATATGGGGAATCCGTATCACAGGGCTGGCAGGTAGACAGAATGCAAGTGGGATAATGTGTATTCAGACTAATAACAGTAAGTACAGGAAGATTGATAAGACGTCGTTAGAAGAGCTATAAACAGAATACAGTGTGAAAGGGGTTTTATCGTGGAGCGGCTCTTGCGGACCCCGCTCCGCTAGTGTATTCCAACAGTTCTCAACAAGGCCGGCTGGCCCCGTTGTTGATTTATTTTATTCTTCCTTTTAACCTGCAGTTTATATGTTTGTAGTTGTTCTTTTCCGTTTTGCGAAACTGAAACGGGTGGTTTATGTTTATTATAATTGAGGGCATATCGCGATTTGCAGTGTCTTATTAGCTCTGCAATAAGATGTTAGTAGATTGTAATAGTAAAAGAGGCTAGATAATAAGATAAGTAATTTTACTTGTAACAGAATATACAAGACTATTACAATTTGCAGCATTTGGAATATAACTTATACTTGATATTCTTGATTTCTTTGGCTTTTAATAATTGAAGAGCGATGATTCTTAAATTATAGTAATATAAATTCAATAATATTATTGGAATATGAGGAGAGAAGCATACATTATGTATATACCTATAGTAGTGGAATCTATAATATAGTGATATATAAAGTGGGTTATTAACAATACTGTCGGGACCAATCACGTTCTTGTATTAGCATGGGATAAGCGGGCCGTACTAAGCCCTAGCCCTTCGGCTATAGACTTTATATAGTTCTCTTTGTTCAAATAGCTAGCATTCCTTAAACAATAAATACAAAGAATACTAGTACTATTTGTTAACCTTCACCTTACCCGGTGAATTCCAACAAATACCTTAGCTACAAAGCCTTAAGATAGTGCTTTATACATGTATTTCCAATATTCCCTTAATTGTCAAATCCTTTTAATTATCTAATAAAATATATATATTTACAATATAACTATATAATTAAGTATACTTATTTATTTAATTATATACTTAAGTATATTTATTTAAATAAATAAATAATATATTTACTTATATAAATAAATATATAAATAAAAAAAGAATATATAATTATATTTTTATAAAATAAATATATCAACAAATTCAAAACCTAAATAAATATATGAATAACAAATTGTTTTATTATTTATTTAAATAAATATTATAATAAAGTATTTATTTAAATATAATTATTAAATATAATAAAAGGGATTAATTTGTTTAATAAAAAAGCAAATGAAATATAATAAAAGAAAGTACTATATATTTTATATAAATATTAATAAATAGTTATAAATAAATATCTTAAATAAATATATACTTATTTATATAAATATTTATAGATTTTTAACTTTTATATTTATATATTATATAATTTGTATATTATAAAAATATAATATATAATAAATATAATATATTATAATTAAAATATAAATAATAAATAATTTTATAATAATAATTATATATTTATTTAATTATTTAATTTAAAGATATATAATAACAATTATTTACAAATCAATAATTATATTTATTAAATAATTATTAATTTATAATTAAATAAAAAATATAATTGTTATTTATAAATTAATTATTATAATTTATTAAATAATTGTAAAAATAAATTTGTTATAATAAATTATAATTAATAAAATCTTAAGCATTATAAAATTAAAATAATTAAACTTTTATATTAGTTTTATTTGAATTATAATTATTTTTTATTTGAATATTATAATATATAAAATTATTAAACTTTAAATATCTGTTTATAAAAATTATAATTATTTTTATTTTGAGTATTACAAAATATTAAATAGTTGAATTTTGAATATTTATTTGTTAATAAATATAATTATTATAATATTTATTATTATATAATAATAAATAATTAAATATTATATATTTATTAGTATTAATTATAATTTTATACCAAACAATTGTAATATAAATTCTATAAATAATCTTAAATATCCAGTATATTTTGTATCCATTAAGGTTAATAATATATTTGTTATAAATTGTATCTATTATTTATTTAGATAAAAGAATTATAACCTTTTTTAAAACCCAATATAAAAATAATGATTGCTGTAAAACGGTTTTATAACGAATATAATATAATCGTTCTCCCTATAAGGTAGCTTTGGTTAAAGTTTTTGTGGACGCTAAGCTGGACTATGCTCCCTCTTATACAAAACGACATTTATGCGAGAAAGGAATTCTTATAATGAATGTTATACGGTGCCATCATACTCCCCCACACTCTGTCCCCACATCCCACGAGTCCCAAATATATATCCAATAATCCATGTACCCCATCTATTGTTCACCTACCCACTTACTCCTCGTACTTCCCCCCAAACATCGGCATATCACTATGTTCCAGTTTCTCCTTCAAAAACTCATAAACCGTAAACGTAACCGCCTGACCCGGCGCAACCCGCATAATCCGCGGCGTAATTCCCTTGTAAAATGCATGAAATCCTTCTTGTTTGAACATATCCCCAGCAATTGTCTTAATCCTACTCAATGCCGTTTCTCCAGGTACTCCTGGAGTTTTCTGTAAACGCGTTTTTATGGTATCAATGGGTGCATTGGACAAGGGACCCATGGCACCGGAGACGAGACCGATTAACGTAGTTTGGTAGGATGGGATTGGAGATTCGGAGTATTGGGGTTGCCATTTTTGGAGCAGTTCTTTGAATTCGGTGTAGGCGGTGAAGTTCACGGCTTGGTTGGAACCTGGGGAGGGGTCAGTTGTGGGTTATATGAATGGCTGTTTCCAGGGGTTGGGGCTGATGATGGGGAAGTGGGGAATGCGGGGCAAACGTACCTTGCCGTAAAGCAGTTAAAGATATTCCACGGTATAAAGCACCAATTCCTTCTTCCTTGACTACAGTATATAATGCATGGGCGGCGTTGCGATATTTTGGTATGTCGAGTGGATCCGCCATGCTGTGGTGTTGGGCTTGAAGTCGAATCTTTATTACTTCCATGGGCGTTACGACGGCGACAGCTTCGGTTACACCTGCTGCTAGACCGGCTGTTGCGAAGATGGTTAGCCTTTTGTTCTTAGACTTGCTCTCCTTCATTCCATCCTCGCCTCCTTAATCCTAATCGCCGAATCCCCAAAAACTGGAGAACGTGTAAGTAACACATACCCAAAAACGTAGCCCTCCCACTGACAACTCCCGTTTCCTTATCCGCCAACCACTTCTTATATGCCTCAAAACTTGTAAATCTTATAGCCATCTTCGGTACAATACCAGTTATAACGGCACCAAGTCCTTTGTAGAGACCAAGGGGGGTTTCGCGCTTAATAATTTCGGCACCTGTGGTGATGAAGCCGCGTTTTGGAGCACCGGGTGCGCGCGCCCGACGGGACAGTTGCATGCGGACTTTTATTGTGTCTATAGCGTTTGAGTTAGTTGGAGCTAGAGTGTGAGGGTGAGAGGGGGAAATTACCTAAAGGATGGCATACGAGGGCTTCCATCATTCCTGCTGCTCCTCCAGCTACATATTGTTAGACTGGTCCCAATGCATTGAGCTTAAGGAATCAGTGACTCACCAACAAGATTTGTAGCCGCAGACGCTGGTTTCTTGCCATCTGTGCCTTTGATACTTTTCGCCGACATATTGGGTATGAGTTACCTCTTTGCAGAGGATTTAGTAAAACTGATGAAGATTTGATCTTTTGCTTGAAGCCAATGCTGGTTCAATCAATGCCAACTATAATGATACAACAACTATGCGTATAAGACTTATATATCTCTAATGTGCGAAGACGTTCGTATATATCAAGATACTTCCAATGCGGATTCAAGAGGTAGATAGAAATAATAAGATAGAGATAAGATATTAAGCAGCTTGCATTATTAGCCTTCTACTGGAAGAAAATCAAAGAGTAATAAAAGTAAACAAAACGTTAATGTATATATGAGTCTATATCCTTTCCGTTTGCGTTTGTTCAACTGCGCCGAGCTATCTTGTCCCGCGGCTCATCACTCTCCCAAGTCATGCTCCAACTTCACAGCCTTGCATGATTGGAGAAAAGGGTAGGAAGCTTCCAATTGAAAGTTGTGGAGCCCTGGGGCCGGATGGGAAATAGAAATGCTAAGCTTGTGCTTGGCCTTGGCCTTGGACGTGTCGGGTGGTAGCTCGGTTCAACGGATATGGATTTGGGGGGATGTGCAAGTTCGGAGAAGCTTGATGAGGTGCGGCGCAGAGCTTGGTTTGTGACAGATTTTGATATGGGAGGAGCTAGAGGTACACTTATGGACTTACTGCGGTCGAACTTACTTACCTCTGAAATGATTTCGATGTATTGGTTTCATTGTCGATTCGATGTACCAAATGCAATTGAGACAAAGGATGAATGCGGTTGTGTTTCCTTCATTGCCACTAAGCCTCTTGTTCTTCCTGCCTCATTACCACATATCACAAGCATTACAATTGACCGGCTTGTAGTACCTAGCTTTACTTCGAGAAGAATAGGATTGATTAAGCTTTAAGCTTGTGATAATGCGGGGTCGGCCAATATCGGAGGCGGAATATCTCGGCTCCAGATGGGAAAGGAACCGGCGAAGCTGGAGAGGCTTTGAACCGAGGTCTACTTTTGAGTCACGTGATCAATACCTTCAGGCAAGCAGTTAAAATCTCCCATGACATGGATCACAATCAATGGGGCGCTTCGTATGTAACGAGTGTACGAAGTAAGTCCGTAAATGCATGCATACATATGTACAAAATGAGGCGCCTTTCATTCGAATTCATCCCATCTTATTCCTCTTTCCTTCAATCTTCGAAAAATGTGGTTTCGTGTTGAAGTAAAACATAGTACGGCTTTGGCTGTCTATCTAAGTCTTAATTTTGGTCCTCTTTTGCTTCTCGCTGCGCAGTGTACATAGAGTATCGGGTTTGTGACAAGATGTCAGAAGCGGGCACGGAAGATGTGGAGTTGCAGGTTACGGATGACTTCGATGATATGGATTGCGATTATTATGTCGATGGGTTTTTCGAAGACAGCGAAAGTTCTTTGCTTCGAAACTCCGATGACACGGATGAAACCAAGAAAAACGCGAGAGAGGTCGGGAATTTATATTTGATATGTCTGTCTATCAGTACTGGAGGGTAAAATACCCCGCCTTGTTTATCAATCTTATCGTTCGTTGCTTACATTTTATAGACTTCAAGTGATATGGACAGCCATCATGTCTCAAGGCTCTGTAAGAAAGTTCTTTGAACTTTTCCATGTCACTTATCATGCGCATAGCTAATTCTCAAAGCCTTACCTGATTTCTCTCTCCGTTCCCAGCTATCTCATCCCACTCGTTTGGCTCGCGGGACCTCTCTCTGGCACCATCGTTCAACCGTATATTGGTATCCTATCTGACCGCTCTCATCACCATCTCGGTCGCCGACGCCCCTTTATTATAGTCGGTACAATCGCAACAATCTTCTGCATGCTCGCACTTCCTTGGACAACCGACCTGATCACATACCTTTTTACCCTATTGGGCGGTTCTCCCTTCGGTCGCGGTGCAATGATATGTAAAGGTTTCATGGCAGCAGCTTGTATATGGGCTTTGAATATTGCGATTCAACCTGTGCAAGGAGGTCTCAGGGCAATTATCGTAGACTGTGTTCCACCAAAACAACAGGTTAAAGCTTTTGCATATGCAAGTTCTGCTGCGGGAATCGGGTCGATTCTAGGATATACGGCTGGTTATATTTCTTTACCAAAATACTTGCCGTGGTTAGGTGTCACACAATTGAAAGGACTCTGTCTAATCGCTTCTCTGGCTTTGGGTTCTACTGTTGCAATAACGTGTTTGGTGGCAAAAGAGGAACGTTTTGTTGATTTGGATGCAAGCTTGAAGAAGCAGAGTTTTATGGGGAATCTTCGCCAGATTTTCAGAAGCATGGACACTTGTCCGAGGGAGATTAGGCATATTTGTGTGGTTCAATTTTTTGCTTGGATCGGTTGGTTTCCATTTTTGTTTTATATTACTTCGTAAGTTTGAACTTTCCTCACCTCCTGACTTTGGAACACAATACTAATTAAATCAGATACCTAGGTGGTCTTTGTAAGTCTCTCAAAACTCCTCGTACTAACAAACGACTAAACTGACTCCACACATAGACGAAACAGAATATACCCCGATATCCAAGAACGCACCAACCCTTACATTCCCCGTCACCTCATCTCTTTCCCCATCACCCCACTCTATCCGTCACGCAACATTCATCATGATGTTGTTCGCCTTCGTCGCGCTCTTCTCTAACCTCACACTGCCCATATTCATCTCCCCCTCCTCCAGCTCTAGGCACCACGATCCCTCCCTCTTCTCTCACCTCCACATCAAATCTCTCACTCTTCCCCGCACGTGGACCATATCCCACCTTCTCACCACAATCCTCACCCTCTCCACCCTACTCACACCAACCTTCATCTCCACCTCGATCCTCATCATCTTCTTGGGCATCTCCTGGGCCATGACCTCTTGGATACCTCTCGCCTTAATCTCCACCCAAATCTCCCAATCTCAATTCCACCCCCACTCCACCACATCCACCTCTTCCATCCCCCTTTCTTCAATAACTCAACCCACCTCTCCATCCCACAAAAGAACCAAAAACAGAGAGCCACTGCAAGCAGGAACAGTAATGGGCCTCTACAACATGGCAATTGCTCTCCCACAAATCATCGCTGCGATACAAGGCAGTCTGGTTTTTTGGGTATTGGGGGAATTCGGGGTAGTAGGAACGGAGGCGATGGGGTGGGTGGTCAGGTTGGGCTGTATTGGTAGTATGTTTGCGGCTTGGCTGGCTAGTTCTTTATAAGAATTGGCCATGAGGATGGCATCGAGGGCATAGGAGTATAAAATATGGGGTAAGTCCCTTTCCCAGTGTTACTGGATTAACTTGGAATATTGATATAACTCATGAGTCAAATTGAACTGGGACATTAACCAATAATTATGTCCATTGAATTGCAATATTAGTTACATATTGTCTAATTTGAATTCGAATATCAACCATTCATTGTTCATGTTAATTTGGAGTACTAGTTTCTCATTATATGAATGGAATTGGGATATTGACTATTCATTATCTATGTTGAATTTGAGTCTTTGTAACCCATTCATTGTTCAAATCCGATTTGATTCGCAATGAAGCTTCTTTATTTTTTGGTGAGATATGGCTCGACCATCGAGAATCTTGTTGGAGGTCGAAATCTTCCTAAATTTCGCAACCTTGATGCTGGCAACTACCCGTATGTTGGTGCCGCGTAGAGCTCGTCGCCTCGGCAGTCCGCATGGTAAAATTCAAAGTTGTTTCCATTTACGATGTCCGAGATGCCAGCAAGATCGCCAGGACACTGGTACGCCAGTGTCCCCTGTCGGAGGCATCGCTTGCTCCTCGTCGTACACTTCGATGGGGCGCATAACCCTCGCGAATAAAACGACGGCGAGTATCATGGCAAGAGAGATGGGCCCCGCCACCTTCCAGAAACCCTTCGAGTTTAAGCTCGTGATGTCAGATAGATCCATGCCGAAGTAGGAAGCAAAGAAAGAAAGTGGCAGGAACACAATCGTAAGGGCGGTGGAAATGAAAATCCATCGATCTTGCAATCCAGATCTTTTGGCTTCTTTTACCGCCATATTCTGCTGCGTAGCAGCCAAGTTTCGCTGTTCGACGGCCAGTTCTTGCTGTTTCAACACTCGAAACTGGAGTAACACATCTAAGTGATGGTCTACTTTGCTTAGAAGCGACCTCCAGTGTCGAATTGTGGTTTCGAAGCCCTTTTCGAGCATATTCATCTCATGTTGTATTAAGCGACAAATTTCCCCCGGGGGGCGGTGATCGGGATGGAAATTGGCGCGGTGGTTCCCAAAAGGGGGGATACCCCAGATTGATAGCTCACGCTGGTTCTCCTCGAGGTAATTCAATCCGTCCTGGACGACCTGCTGTAAACCAAAAATCAACTCCACATGCTCTCTATCGACGACAGTATATTGATTTTTGAGTCCTGCAAAGATTTTGTTAAATCCTCTTTCAGGGCCATCTTGCATCATTTCATCATTTTCGATCGAGACTCGTGCAAGAGCATAATAGAAAAACCCGCAGTCGGGGTTCTGTCGCAATGGATCCTCTTTTCGGAGCAATCTACTGGCAACGACTTCGAGAAGTCTGGGTGTGCCGCTGCTCAATAGGGTATGTTCTCCATAGAACTCATGCCTCTCGATATTATCATCCCAGCAACCGTATCCATAGACGTTCTCCTCATCCGCGAGCCGATGGACCTCGCGGAGACCAGGTCTTGACTGGTACTCTGCGTTTCGGAGCAACTTGATTGCATTGATGTAACAGAGACCATATTCTAGGTCATTCTGATTTTCGCGCTGCAACTTCTTGGACAGACATGGACGACTACTCAAATAATGGGCGAGGAAGTCACGAGGTTCCGATCTTGAATTGACACGGAGCCCCAGATATTCGGGACATCCAGGAACTTGTCGGTGATATTTTCCGATTTTCTTATATCCTAAAGAAGTTTTGTCAACACTTAAGTAGATAGAGCGTCACTATATGAGTTTCATACCTGGAATACTCTCGGCTTCGAGAGGCGGTCGACCTGCATTTCTATCAAGCTCCGCAAGACGTTTTTGGAGGAGTATGATTGGAGATTTCTCAAACAATGCTGGATCAGTTCCCCATTGTGCAAACCTGACAGCGGAGCCCCAAAAGCTACCTATCTTGTAGTACTCGACATAAATCCATCGAACGCAGCCAACGAGATCTGCTGCTTGTAAGATATGTTCCGATGCAAGGACTTCTTCCAAGGTAAACTCTGATGCGCGATACGAAGTCTCCGAAAATTCGATGATTACCACACGCGATTCTTCGATGCTTGGAAAGCACTCGGCTGTTAGCGCCAAAATTTCGTTGTCAGTGGGCTCCGCTTGGATGAGCTCTTGAGATCCGATAGAGTTTCTGTGTATATCATCCATGAAAGAAGCAGTATTTGCAGTTCTCCCGCTGTTGTCTTTGGAGAATTTCCAGTCATTGAGCCTTTGTATGTCTAAGTTAGTACTTATTTTTCTCTTTATGAAACTCGGATTGGATTGAGCAAATCTACCTTCTTAGCTTCTCAACAACCGAAGATGCGATCTTGCGCCGTCGGATTCGATAATCATGGTTGATAAACCTTAGCCAATTTACTTTCCGATCAGCTTGCTCCAATGCGCCGCAGGCGCTATTTCTCCGCTTCATGTTCGGTCTCTGGGTTGTACTGGCCGGCTCGGGCCTTCCACCACTGTCTCCTACCCATGATGACTTTCGAGATATCCTCAAATCATCTGCAGACTCTTCACATCGTGACACAGGACCGGGTTTGTCAAAGGGTGGAGGCAGCTGCTTCCTCCAGTTGGATACTTTCTCCGGCCTCATTATGATAGCCTCGTAAGAAAAGAACGGGTTGTGTATGCAGCTGTGTGTATGACGGTAATTATGCTTAAAAACGAAGATTTATGGTTCCTGGTCTTCTTTTCAGTCCTGATAGAAGTGAAAATAGCAGATTCCGAATGTATAGTACTAAGTACTGTATGATATTCAAAGAAACACAGTATACTGTATGTTTCAGCCTCATGCATTAAATGCCTTCGACCCTACTCCTCCCCTAAACAAAGGTTAAATATTTGAGTCAAATCCATTGATTTCCACTGATCTCTACTGATTTCTACTGATTTCCACTGATATGATATATGGATAGTTGGGCCAATGTAATCTACTAGAATGTATCATCCATTGGCTTATGCATTATCGCCGGGTCTATGTTTCGTCGCCGGCAGCAGAAAGATGAAGATATACTATATCAAAATCTGTACTATTGCCTAATTGCGAAAACGGCAAGCTCTTGTGGAGAACATGTAAATCATGTTATCATTATATCATTTTTATAAACCAATCCTACTGTATAACCTTTTTTGAGGGGGTGGGGAGAGTAAGGAGCTCATCCATTTCAGGACATGGAACCCTGGATGAATTAGGCAAATTTGGTAGAAGGCCAATTAATTTGGATCGCCTGATAGTGATAGTTCACATGGTGTAAGCAAGGCTGCAGGTGATGGAGCTCACATTCATACAAAAATTCCACCCCTTCAAGCAGAATGTACCAGAAAACATCTACGGTCTACCCAAACCTTCTGTGAATAACTGCTCTCCCTTGGCCTAATCTGACACTCGCCTAACAGCTAACCCCATAGCACACAAAAGACTAGCGGTTGTCTTAGGCTCCACTAGCGCACAAGGCCGATCAGTCGCGAATGCTCTACTCAAGACCAACGGCTACAGATTCCGAGGCATCACAAAGGATTCAAACTCAAAGGAGCAACGAGAACTGACAAGAAAGGGAGCCGAAGTGGTAGGTGGAAGGGGATCTGGATGACCCACATAGTCTGACAGCTGCCTTCGCTGCTGCGAAGATGATTCTCGCAGTCGCGAAGATGGTCAATGGTGATACAAATCTGGAGGTGACACGGGGTAGGAATGTCGTCAGCGCAGCAGCAGCTGTTCCGCCCCTGGAATTGTTCATCTGGTCCATGCTACTGTCGGCATCAACGGTGTCGGGCGGAAAAATTACGGTTCCACACATGGACGGCAAGGCGCAAGTGGATGAGTGAGTATATCATCAATTCTCATCCGGCACCGGCACTGGGACAGAAGAAAACCTTTCTATGAGATCGCTTCTATACAGAAAATGTCCAACATCCGAACTTCGCATTCCATTTTCTTGCGAGTGTCGGGAAGAAAGTACCTTTGGGTGCAGCCGGTAAAAAAAAAAAAACCATTGTGCCCATGGTGAGAGATCACAATACCAATATTAGACTGGTGGTGGAAAGGATGTTGAAGAAACCAGAGTTGTGTTTGCCCACATCGTATGTCTTTGCTGTCACGGATTGACTTGAAAATTTGTGCGACTATGGGCCTAGCGTATGGCGAAGAAGCATAGACCACAGACGAGACATCAATGCGATCTATGTGCAGAGTGATTTGGAGATATATATTCGATCAATCATGGTCTGGATTAGGAGGTGAAATGAGCTTGCTGTTGAAGATTTTGGAACGATTACTGCAGGAAAAGAAGCTTGGTCAAAAATGGATGCAAAAGCTGTGACTATGAAGGACCTGGGCTTGAAAGTAGGTGAAGCAGAAGGCGACTTGGTGAGCACAGAAATGGCGCTTTGCAAACTGATCGCGAACGATCTTTCACTTGGAAAATTAATCGCGTCCATATTGTACGCCTTTGGGCAGGAATTTCATGCTTTTTATGGCGTATGTAGGGATCTCCTAAGCTTAGGACTAGTCTAAATTAAAAGATTCTGTATATATATATCTACTCGGGAGAGTTTCTTTTTATAGACATTACATGAGCCAAACCACCTCTGTTGTGCGAACCACTTTCGAATATCAAACCTCCACAGTATTATTGTATAATCACCTCTGAACATACCCGGGTATGACTTCAGATCAACGAAAGTGGCATTTTGGAATCGGAGACAAGAGTAATATATCTCTCCATAAACTAGATCCAAGTTGAAGAATGACAGCTCTCATCTAGAGTCTTTTGTACGAGAATTATAAACCGTCGTGTTCGATTTAGATAATAAGTGAATATCGTCTGGTATATATTAAATCAAAGAACTTATCAATCAAAACAAACAAACAAACAAACAAACAAACATTAAAAATTATTATTCAACGTATGTATATAAGACAAGTATCAAATTAAAAATAAACCAACAGCAATATGAATACCGAAAACAAAAGTACCGGTACATATCCTCGACATCTCAGACGAGAAGCACCAACAACTCAACTCAACTCAATGCCGAGAGAGAGTCTAGAATATATCAGACAAGAGTGACTTGGTTGGGTCGATGAGAAACTAGATATTCCGATCTGATAGGTATCGAGTGTTGGGAATCGTGAGATGGAGAACTTCAAGGAGATGATAGCATGTTTGTATGCATCTCATGTTTATGAGACGAGATATTGTGATATTAGTATGAAATGAAAATTCAGTATGAAACTTCACCATGGTGGTTCACTCGAACCCAGACCCAGATATCTCCCTACCTAGCTCTCGCTCTCTGTTCCTTTCCTTTCCTTTCCTTTCCTTCCCATCAATCGATATACCCACCCCTTCCTCTAGAGATAAACTCAGGCTGAGTAACAAAGGAAGTGATTCCTAACCGCTAAGTGACCATTTCACTGAGGTATGTATGACATAAACCCCAACAATGACCCCTCCATGGGAAACCAAGTCCTCGATCCCCGTTCTCATACCCTTAACCAATCTCGTATTCCTCTTCCTCTTCCTCTTCCTCTTCCTCTTCCTCTTCCTCTTCCTCTTCCTCTTCCTCTTCCTCTTCCTCTTCCTCTTCCTCTTCAACCTCCATCCATCTCCCAGGATATTCCCTCGGTAACCCCTCCAAATCACGTGATGATCAAGATCTCCTTCCGCCGATGGAGGGAATCTAGACGGGGTGAGAGGGTCAGTTGTCAGCGTCAGCCCTGTGGAGTATCTTGGTCTTGAAGTCTAGAATGTTTTGTTCCGTCATTATGATTAGATATCATTAGATAAGAGGACGTGAAAATGGGGTTTAGGGTCTTTTCTTTGCAGTTTTGCTCTGTACTCGGAGTCACTACTGCGTGACGCATGTGATATTGCGTTTTGGCCGTGCAATCGTGGTGGATCCATAAGAGGGAAATTTTCAGGTGACTGATGAGAATCTAGAATAATTGCGTTTGTTTGTCGCCACCAAAAAAAAAGGGGGGTCGGAAAGTACGTATGCATGTTACAGGTACAGGAATAGATGTTGACAAGACATTAATTATTATTGACAATCAAAAGCCCTCAATTTTCCGAATGATTTCATGAGTAATGTGAATGTGAATGTGATGTCGTGCATCCCTATTATCCCAATATGGAGTGAGTACCAACTCATCCGCGCAATTATGGTGTGCCCAAACCCAAACCCAAACTACATACAATGAGACTCATGGTCACTTTCTCAAATATCTAACTTATCATATTACCTATTTGAGTACTGTACATACATACATCCTTTCTCTTCTTCTTCTTCATCTTCTTCTTCATCTATTCTTTCTTTCATTCATTCACCAAGGCAATAATTGAAGCTGGACACTGGCCAAGCTTATCCCATATAAAACACTTATGAAAAATTTGCAGCCATCTGTCTAACCTATGAACAAACTGATGAATGAAATAATGAGTTGTTCAATGTTCAATGTTCAATGTTCAATGTTCAATGTTCAATGTTCAATGTTCAATGTTCATCCAGCCCTATGCATACATCATTAAATCAACCCCATAATAATAACAGCCAAATGCACATCACATCAGATTTTTTTTTCTCTCTTTTTTTTCCCTCCATTTTTTTCATCCCGCTTTCTCCACAATATCGAAACCACGCCCACCACCCATACTTGTACTTGTACAGTACAATGTACACGAATAATATATAATAATGTTGATGTACAATATTAAAAGATCCTGGCGGATCAACTTGCTCACGCCAGCCCCAGAGTACTGAACCAATGATAATGTGATTCCGGAAAAGTGCGCGCATGTCATGTATATACCTATGTATGCAGGTGAGTGAGTAAGCACTGAGTACGTTTTCACCAGGAACCTATCTATGTTCGCACAATGGGGAATCGGGGATTTTCAATTTTCAACATTATTGAAGATTGAAAGAGGATTGAAAAGTTTAGGATTGATGCTGTATGCGTGTTTGCGTGTTGTTGTTCGTTGACCAACTATACTACACTACACTACACTACACTACACTACGTGACTACACTCGCTACACTACAGTAATTTAGTTCTAGTTGGGTAAACGGGAAAGCAAAACCATTTTCCTCATTAATTTTCCCATTTTGCGTGAAGCAACTTGTAAGAATACCTAGTAATAGTCTAGTTAGTCTAGTTAGTCTAGTTAGTCATAAAGATCTAGAAGGTCTACGGAGTAGAACTGTATAGGAGTAGTAGTATCGGCAAAATTATTTCTTTAGTAGTTCTGTAGATGTTTAGTTTTACTTATAAGTAACGACTCACGAATTGATCTAAAAGCGGAAACTTTGATTAATTAATATTAGTATGACTACCTATATGGTTTATATAGTTCATATCAACTTCTGAAACAAGGATACAATACTTTGTAATAATACTCACAACCAATTGGAGTAACACATGTGCTACGGACCTACGATTTGCTTAAAAGAAGTCTTTCTGATCGGTCATAAAGGAATTGTGTGTGTGGGTGTGTGGGTGTATAGGATCAAATAAGCATAATCCGGATAGAGTACCGGTACTGGCATAATGACTGCTTAAATGAGTTACTGGAATGAACTCCCTCCACGAGTATCTTTTGACTTGTTTCCAAATTTACTATGCCTACTAGTAACTAGGGAACTACCTACACTGTATACAGCGTACGGAGTACTCCATACTCCGTATAAGTACAACCGTACAACCGTTTTGTACATAAGCACCGATCAGGGATGACGGTGGTGGCTGCAGCTTTCCATGTCGTTATGCCCTGCATAGTTTTTTTTCTTGACATGGGCTTTTGCTTGTTCCGAATGGTTGTCGTGGTACAGATTGAGGGGAACCTTGGGGGGTCAAACCTAGGTTAAAGTCACCGGAAAGGAAGTGTTCAAGTATGGAAGTGGAGATGTGTGTGAGAAAATGAAAATTTATGGACGAGGACGAGGACGAGGACGAGGATGAGGGAATCGGAGGGATGGATGGTGGTCTCGATTGCATTCTAGACAGCGTTGCATATGCAGTCATTGCAGTGGCGGTAAATAATGGAACCCCTCAGGGAGTATGGGAAGTGTGGAGAGGAGGTTTGTTTGGTTACACCTACGGAGTATGAAACTGCGATGGATGATATGCTTTCAAGTTATGAAGCCTTAGCTATTGAGGGAAATATGAGTAAATTTCTGTGACTGGACTGTATGGATGATATCGAAAGGTTGAAAGGAATTGGTGAGGGAGGATGGGGAAG
>NGKJ01000075.1:11518-41913 GCA_002162495.1 Myriosclerotinia curreyana | reverse complement strand
GGGGGGGGAAGGGAGCACGGGATAAGTTGATTGGATCTACCATGGTCTGCCTCATAGGGACTTCATCAAGTAGGGAAACCATCCCTTCCCTTGTGAGTGGAGCGATTACCGGTATCTCTTGACTCTTGAGTTACTACCCTACTACCTTTAGGTAAGCCGCGAGAGCCATTGAGGAAATCCGAGAATCCTGTAAAGTGGAGAGGAGGAGAGGATCGGTCATCGAGTGGGGGGTACAGTACGAAGTATACCATGGTCCATAAGTCTATGGCCATAAAATCCGAGCGGTACATATCAGGTAGTTGAAAAGAATTTGTCCAGCGGATACGATATATTATTCTAGAATCTGATCCAGATTCTATTATTGTGTATTGTATGGGATCAAGTTTTAACTTTTAACCAATTAGATGTTAATAAACAGATTCATACTTGTGTAACACTCAAACTAATCACACACGCATTTTGTGTACGACGAATAGCCAACTTACCCTGATGATGCCAAAGTGATGAATTTGATAGGTTAGGCTTTGGGTGAAACTTAATAAGTTAATAATAAGTTAATAATAAGTTAATAATAAGTTAATAATAATATGTTAGAAAATAAGTTTGATGATGCAATTTGAAGAAGACTTGATATAATATAAATTAGACAAAAGACAAAAGACAAATTCATTCATCTATTCATTCCTATGTATAATCATTAACTACTATCTAGAGTAGTATCTACTACTAGTTATATATTTTCTCATACTACCAGTGCACCATTCAACGTCTAAATGGTATCATATATACAGAGTACATTTCCTCAAAACTCAAACTCAGAATCAGAATCGGTCACACGAAATCCACCAGAGCAACAACCACACCCCATCGATTATTGCACCTTAGCGGTCAAGAAACCTCGACGTGTCTAGAGAAGAACGCATTGTACACTTACAGGACCTTAACAAGTAGTGGAATCAAGACAAAACGTTTGTGCGTACGTATAGTGGATTAAATCATACATTGTAACACGGACAGCTAGAGCAATATTGGGCTGGTGTACAAACAAACAAACAATCAAGGAAACATCGAAGATTCAAAGAGCTGGCCAGCACAAGTCTATTACTGTACCGTACTGTACTTACTACTTCTCTACTTCACTACTTATTAGTCCTGTATCCAGTTCTACACGTCAAGGCCCATCACCGTCAAGGCCCATCACCGATTCACCGATTAACCAATTAACCGATTAACCGATTAAGCCATACCATATACAAGTCAAAACTCAACAACGTTCCATACCATACCATTGTTAAACAACAAAGAATCTCCGGATTAGTTCTTTCGTTTTATTAGGAAATACTTCATTCTTTTGAATTATATAATCATATTCTATTATTCTCCCTTGATGTGATGCAATAGTTTCGACAACAATCCTACCAACTCATTCATTCATTCAACATTGCTCCTTTTTCTTTCGTTTGACTACGACTACCGACTACCGACTACCGAGATCATACAACAAAGGTTCAAAGGTTCAACAAAGAACTTAAAAAGAGATCAAGAAAGATCATCCAAGACTTAACTAGAACCATACGGAATCAAGCCTGGTTGATCGATAAGATCTTCCAAATACCGCTCAGGAACCCACGTTTGGGGTGGTTAGCGTTTACGAGGGTACAAAGTACAACAACCGATTATTTTATTCTTTAATATCTATGAATCACTTATACCATAAGTCATAACTTATATATATATATATATATATATATATATATATATATATCATATCTATTTATTTGTCAATTAATCAATTTAATTATTGCCCCCCTTCCTTCTTCCTTCTTCACTCTTTTCTCTCTCAAGCATTCGACCATTCGACCATTGATAAATCATATCAATCCCCCAAGTCCCACAGGATTTATCCCACCCACCCACACACATATATATATATACCTACATACACACACACACACACACACACACACACACACACACAACATATCTTCCGATATTGGTCAATTCATTGCCAGCAAGCATAGCAACTCAATTTTTTATTTATTTGATCATAACTTTGCATCTCATTATTGCACAGCTTATTGCATACATACATACATACATACATACCTTTATATTATTGTGTTTCCATATCACATTCATTTCTTCTCACATACCTCACTCAACCCCTCCGATTTCGCCAAAGAATTTTCTCAGGGAGTCAGTCATACTTCGTACCGATATCTCTTATCAGGACATACATATCATATATATACATCCCGTATAAACATCTGTACATACATCCGTACATATATACCTACCTACTCAAGTACATAGGTATATATATACTTGTAAGACTTTTAAGACTTACTATCACTGTACCTACCTACATCATTACAAAATAAAAGATCACGATTCACGACTAAAGAATCATCATTCATCATATCATCATCAATCAATCAACAATTCCACACCTCCTCCGCATTACTCAGCTGGACAAGATCTAATTCACTTATCACGAGAAACATTCACAAGACCTGAGGTCAACTAGAATAGGTACCCACGAGATAAAGTATATCAAAGACATATTTTACATTTTGTCTACCATACCATACTTTGAATCAGCAATACATATACATATAGAAGATATTCTACGAATTTCTTCCTTTCGATATTATTCTACAAACTTCAAGGGGTTACATAGATATACTTACTAAAAGGAAGACCTTATCTACCTAATCGCCATAATGGCACATTCAACAAGACCATCCGTCCATCGAACACAGACTGCACCCACACTTGCTCTATCCCCAAAATCGAGCTCCGAGAAGAACACGGAGAAGAAGACACATCATGCCCGCAGAAAGTCTGGAAAGGATTATGCTGTAGTGGCAGAAAAGAAAAGTAGTCGGCCTGCAACTTTACATAGGAGGGTAACACCACAAGTTATTCCGAAGGCTGGCAGAGTTAAAGAGAGAGAAAGTCAATACGTGGAGAAGGACAATGGGGAGAGTTTTCCACAGTTCTGGTGAGTTTTTATCTATCAGACGATGATGAATCATAGGGTTGGAAAAAACCGCGGGGTGCATATGGGGTGGCTGAACCGGAACTGACGAATTACCACAGTATGACATGCGAAAAGCAATTTACACCACCTAACAATACCTTTCTCTACTGCTCAGAACAGTAAGTATCACCTACTATTCTTGGATTGTCATGCAGAAATAACTAACAGCATTAATAGATGCCGTCTTCATGATCACGCCCCTACATATACTTCTCGATCAAACCCATATGCGACGGCCCCAAATTCTCCACCATTGACCCCTTTCATGTCAAGCGCAACTTTATATTCCCCTGAAGAACCTCGAGACATCGTACCTCGCCTGTCCCCCACACAATCTCGACCTCGATCATACTTCAACTCATCACCATATCCCACCGATTTCTCGGATTCCTACCACGCATCATCCACATCTCTTCCAGCATCTCACTTCGGTGCTTCGTCGCAAGCCGATACACCTTCGTCGAGTGCCTTGGAAAGTTTAAGAGGACTAGCCTCAGCTCTCCCTAGACCACATCATCACCAAGAACTAGAATCCCCCCCAACCACGGCGCTCTCCAGGACCTCGTCGCAAGTCTGGAATTATATGTCATTTGCAAGCAGAACTGTAACCCCCACACCCCTCGCCACACCCGGAAACTCATACTCCAACAGCGGTACCAACTATTCTGCCCGTCGCAGTCGAGAAGATTTATATTCTTTCGGAAACGGTCAAACATATACCAACACCGGAGGCATGGGTATGGATCGTCCATTGCCACCCCGAAGTGGACCGGGTGGTTACGCACATCGACCTAGGAGTATCGATCTCGTCACACCATATACACCTGGTATTTGAACTAGACAGAAGCAAACAAAGCTTAAGGAGTGCGTGTTATAGATTCTTCCCAGTCATTATAGTATCGATCTGGGATTCGACCCATACATGCGAGCATTATAAATAGCTAGCAAGGTAGTGAAGGAGTTAATGGTGAATTTTCAAAAGATATGAGGGGATCGGGATTGGGACTCGGAGGATATGTATTATGCATTATGAATACACGGGACCAGATAGAGTACGCGATGACTTTATATCGCTTAGTTAATACCTAGTAACAATATATACACCTCTCACAAGTATCTTTGTTGATTCCCCAGGAATCATTTGATTCTTAAATATTCTAGGCTATCCTATCCCGTCCTAATACCTCGAGAAAAGATATCTCGTCAGTTGTCCTAATAGATAACTCAACTTCAAATTCAACACAGACAGCTTGTAAAACTCCCAGGTATTGTTACATGTAGATAGATCATCACGATCCAAGTACCGTATTAACAAAAATCACAGCTTCATTTTTCTCTCTTCTCCTTATGTCAAAATCGATTTTTGTTCTTTATTCCTCTATTCCTCTATTCCTTCTGTTATCTGCTATTAGTAAATCCTCCAGCTTCGTCCTTCCATCACGCGAAAGCACGTGCCGGAAGCAACTGTATTTGAGGTGGTGGGGGTCTATAAGTTTTTCGTCTCGAGTTTATCTTGGAGATTTAGATTAACCTGGACTTGTAATTCTTTCGTGTCGCGTCGCATTTCGTGGTGATATTATCTCGAGTTAGATTGAGCGAAATTTGTATTGGGTGTTTGATACTTGGATTCTGGAAGGGTGCGAGAGTTCTCACTTGATTCCAACACTCATCTTCAAATTCCACGATCAAGTTCGTGAATCGTCAACGAAAATATCGGGACAGAGATACAAGACGGGCGAGATGGAGGAATTTAAGACGAATGATGAGGTTACGATTAAATATATCGATACGGATCCGAGGGGTGATGCATATCCAGAGGATCCATGGCTAATCCTCGTGAGTGATTTTTCGCTTTGATCCTCAATTCAGATATATTTCTATTGTGGGATCTCAATTCATCGAAACGTTTTCCAACTCAGACTTACTATTGAAGGCTCAATGAGCAGGTAAATGAATAAGAGAATAACTAACAAAACGCAAAGTTACACGGGTTTACGGGTTCATCTTCCGTCTGGCAACGGAACATCCGTGATCTATCTGCAAAATACCGCGTTATCGCACCAGATCTTAGAGGTCATGGAGCGAGTGATAAGCCAAAGCATGGATATCATGTTAGTCGTCTCGCGATGGATTTGCATGAACTCATGGAGCACATCAACAAATCAACAGCTTCCGGGAACAATTCTCCCCGCTTTGACAAATTTCACGCTATTGGCGGTAGCCTTGGGTGTGCGATCTTGTGGAGCTATGCGGAACTCTTTGGGACATCTCGCTTTGAGAAAATGGTATTTGTGGATCAAAGCCCATTGCAGAATTCTACCTTGGATGGATGGGATAGCCGATTTTGTAATCGCGGTATGAATAATCCATGGGCGATTGCTTCACTTCAGAAAACTCTCGAGTTGGCACCCGAACTTGCACACAGAGGAACGATTGCTGCCTGCTTGGGATATCGATATGCACCTGTTGAATCCGAGCGAGGACTTAGAACGCAGCAGGAAATGGAGGAGGACGAGGAGTTCTTCCTGAAAGAGGCGCTGAAGGGAGATGGAAGGTGGTTGGGGAAATTGATGGAGGATCACACGTCTAAAGATTGGAGGGATAGTATTCGTGCTTCTTTTGGGCCAGAGAGCGGCAGTGCGACGGAGATTTTGGCAGTGGGAAGTAGTAGAAGTGGGTGTTTTCCTGCGGAAGGGGTGCTCAAGATTGTGGATCTTGCGAATGATGGAGACTGGGATGAAGAAAACGGAAAAAGCAAGGGAACGACCACCCGAGGGAAGGCACGAGGGGTAGTAGTGGATTGGGGTGGCCATTGGTGCTATTGGGAGAACCCGGGGAGCTTTAATGATTTGGTCTTGGAATTTTTGAGCAAGGATTGAGGGCTAATTTAGGAAGGGCGAGTGAGTATTAAAGAAGAAAAGAGTATGCAGTATATGTATGGCAAGAAGGCAAGGAGCAGAAAATATACCATATCGAACAAACGACATCTCTACTCAAAACCAATGCCTAAAACACATACAACAATTGGAATCCCCCCCAAATATCAATCCAATCCAACCGCGAATCACCAGTCTACTGCTGAGTATATCCATCAAACAAATACCCATGTCCTTTCACTCCTCCAATTCTTCTTATCAGAATCTAGACCCATCTCTAATTAACTCAATGTCTCAAAGACATACAACAATTAGAACACCCTCAAACATCAATCCAATCCAACAGCCAATTACTAATCTCCTACTGGGTATATGTATACCCATCCATCAAGCAATACTAACCCACGACCCCCCAATCATTCCATCCCATCTGTTAGGATAGCGTCACATCACTAGTGTGTGTATACACTAGCTAGTATCTCAGCATACCCGTCCGTACCTTCTCCCATCCCAGCTCTCGGGCAATTCTGCAAAGAACAACAACAGGAAAAGGATGAATTACGAGGACTACCTAATTCACCAGAATCTTGGTGACTTCAGAATTGCCCTTTGTGGGGGAAATATATGGCGATGCGGAGGTAAAAATGGGGAGGTACTGAGTGGTGTCTTTTTATTTACTTGCTGCGTTTACTTGCTGCATTCATTCACTGTGCAGTCAGTATTCACCATCTCAACTTGAAGTTTCTCGTCTCAAGAAAGGGAAGATTGAACGATCGGGAGACATTCAATGGTTCAAACTAATCTGATCTTTCAAATTATCTCAACGTCCGCTCTAATTTCCGCTCTGACTGGTGCTTCTGTGCTGGCTTCTCCCTCTTGTGGCTGCGATGTCTTTTCCGCTCTCGAGTCCTCCGACCGCTTCTGGCGCTCCATTAAGCTGGTGCTTTGATGTGTAGGGTTGATTCTTCGGGCTAGAGTATGTTTGATTTTCTGTAATATGTTTCTAAAGTATGGTTACCAAGTATGAATGGGACCGCACCAGTGGGAACCCCTCTCGATATTTGGGGCCTTTTGGTCATTATCAGAGAGATGGTGACCTAGTACGAAGATACGACAAATGGAAAGAAAAACAGCGTTTTTCCATAGACACTCAAGAAGGGATAAAGTTCTGATGCAATTGTTAGTGTTTTCCTTTTGGAAGAATTGGCTATTTTAACTACCAATATTTGCTATTGTTCATTATCAATTCAAACATTGCATCACTTTAGCAAGCCTCGCGCTGCTGTCAGCTGATGAAGCTGGAGAGCAACTCAACATCTTCGCCTCTGCTTCCCCTCCGGACTCATCGCCCACTCCCTCTCCTCCTCTCCTCCCTCTCCTCCTCCCCCCTCGCCTCTTTCCCCTCTGATCCTCTGGCAGCCGCCCTCTCCCCCCCTCTCCCCGCCTGCCTCTTGTTTCCGCCGCCTCTGGGTTGCTTTTGTTGCTAAATGGTGGAGTAACTATTATTATTGTCTTAGTCCTTCATATGTTTCATTTTCTTATCTTGCAAGTAGGTTATAAATTATGATTACTAACCCTAGATAATCATGTTCCGAAATCAGCTCTCGACCTTTACACTCTTTGTAAAGGAGATGGATAAATGGGTGGGAGAAGGGAAGATAGTTGGGACGATTATTTTTGATTAGACGATTCTTGGAGCCTTGGCCACGGCGCTTAATTATAGGGGGGAACACTCTTGGCACTTGCGCGTATCAGATTTAAGTAGGAGGTCGTATACTGATCAAATGAAAATGAGGGTGCTTAATTTGAATGTAAATACCATAATCCCTCATTCTAGCTATTGGAATCTCGATTTTCAATTCTTTTATACCAAGTATATCAATATTCTGGATGAAAGAGAGCGTATAGGATGATAGAGCTACTAGCTAGTAGCCAGTACCCTAAGCCCACACAACCTCTCTTCATCTGAAATCTTCAACCTTTTTTCACACCTCCAAGGAATTCTCCAGTTATACGTTCATAATCATTCCTCTCCTGCCTGTCCCTCAAATTCCATAATATCCACCACACGCTACAAGCAACTCAAAATATACTAGAACATTCATCACTCGAACCATGGCACTTTCTTAAGACATCTGCGCATAACCAAATTTCTAGAATTCACGTTATAACTCGTGTCATGACTAATGGATCGAATCCGATAATGTAAATGATGAAGTTGTTAAAGTGCAGCAGAAATGCAAAAATACAGGTGTACGTTACCCCACACGTGACCCCCACATTTCTCCAACCTCACCTCCTTTTCCTTTCTCCACGCCAAGCCCGTCACACACATACATACATCACATTCCAACAAAATGCTCCTCTACGCCTTTGCGCTCATACCCTTTTACGTTCTCGTATGGGTACCTCTCTCCCACATGATCTTTGGTCGTCAATCTTCGCTGGATGAACCTCTTGATTTAAGCTCTACCTTTATTGCTAGTGATGAACCTCTGTACTGTCCGGAAGATAGTTACAAGACATACATCATTAGCCGAGAACCGCTCATGATATACATTGAGGGATTTTTGAAGGCGAATGAAAGTAGACATTTGGTTGATGTTAGGTGTGTTGCTTTTACTCTGATGGGAATCTGAAAACTTATGGAGGGGAATAGTGAACCGCTTTATAAACCATCTACCATTTCTCATGGTCAGGAAACTACAATTGATATTTCGGTTCGTCATTCCGAGGTGGCGTTGTTGGAGAGAGATGAGGTGGTTAGGTGTATTGAGCATAGGGCGAGAGCATTCCAGGGATGGAGGGGAGAGATGGGGATTGAGAAGTTGAGGACGCAGAGATATGGCGTCGGAGGACATTATGCGATGCATTTGTAAGTATTGAGGGATGACTGGAGTATTTTTTCCCCCTTTTGTATTGATACGAATGTTGACCGAAGGTATCATGAGCGCGAAGACTAATCTTGAAAACAGTGATTGGAGTGGAGGCAAACGTGGTGTAGACCGAATAAGTACATTCATGGTCTATGTCGACGTATCCCCTGATATTCAAGGTGGAGGCACGGAATTTCCACGTGTGGTAGGACCGAAGGGGGGGAGATGGGAAGAATTTCTTGATACCACGGAAGGATTGGATCCAAGAAGTGGGAAAAACGTAACAGTGGAAGGAGTAACATTTAAACCGATCAAGGGAAATGCAGTGTTTTGGGACAATATTGATAGAGATGGGAGAGGATACGAAGAGACCTTGCATGCTGGGTTACCGGTAGAGAAAGGGTGGAAGGTAGGACTGAATATTTGGAGTTATGGGAGGACTATTAGATGAAGTTGACGTGATGGAGGCGAATAGGGAAGTGAAGGGGGAATGGTGTGTGTATATTAGTGTACAGAAACAGAGAGCAGGTCAAGTGAATATATCGGTACGTATAAATAAAATCATCCGATATGAGACAATTAAATGAGTATTTATTAGGTTTCCATTAAGAATCAAACTAAATATCCCACCCGAGGAGGTTGTCTTGGTAGTTTCAACATCATACAGTAATTTTCTTTAGCCTGGTTCAGTTTACTAGGTATTTTATTCACTTTCATGACAATTTCCGCTGGCAGGCAATTTCAGGTTTTTACTTTCATGCAATACAAACTGAGCGCAACTAAATTCTCAGAACTAGAATTACATACGCGAAGAACCTTATTCAATCATTCTCGAGGGAATAAATCTATCATCTTCCATCTTGGTCGAGCGGGCAAACAACGCACAACGCAAACACATACGCGCACCCACTTCATTTTCAGCATCGGCCTTGCTAGGAAAGTTGCAAGTATTGCAAACTTTCTCACTCGATCTGAAAATTGAAGATCTACCTGCACTGCAAAACAAAACGACGTTGCGCTTGCACCTTGCGATATCACATCTCCACAACACATACACGGCAAGACTCCAGCAAAAACTACAAACCATGGCCGCCAACGCCTCCGCCCACTCCAACCTCGTAACACTGCACACCAACCTCCACACTCTCCTCATCAAACTTTCTCTCCGCCTCCACCTCGCCTCGCCCTCCCCNCCCACCCAACGCAGAACCGACTCCAATCCCCCAACAGCAACTCTCAGCGTCTCTCCTCCTTCAACTACACCTACAAGAACAACCCCAACGATCCCCTCGAAGTCCTCTACACACTCTCACCCCCCGCATTTCACTATCTGCCTCGAAGCACTCTATTACCACCCCAAATCGTGCGTCAAGGATTTATGGAGACGCCCGAGAATAGTCCGCCATTATTAGAGGGGAGACGTATGCAAATCATGGTTATCCCGCGCGGGGTTCGGAAAGTGGTAGTGCATTTCTTAGTCTATGATCCTCCGCGTAAAAACACGCATCCCCACCCCCCACAATCTCCCCCACAACCCCCCCTACAAGCTCCCCCACCATCTCCCCAACCCCAAAGCAAAGGCAAACTACGCAAGAAAGAAAGCACCAACAAACTCAGCAGTGCCAACTCCAAAGCCCGAGATCAAACCACCAATCACCGATCGACCAGCCGGCTTTCGAATGTGGACGGCTTGGAGATGGAGGGGTGGGGGAAGACGGCGGGGCCGAGGGCGCAGGATGGGAGGGAGGTGGATGAGCAGGGTGAGTATGTGGTTATGAGGAGGGTGGTGAGGTTGCCGAGGAAGGTTTGGTGTGGGAGGAATGTAAGTTTTGCTCTTTGTTTTGCTGGGAGGGTATTAAGGGTATAAGAGGGGGTGGATGGATGGCTCCATGCTAATATTTTGTGCAACATTTAGTGCAAAGATAAGTTTGAACAGCTTTTTATCAGGAGGACTTGATGCTGGTGGTCGATTTGGATAGGGGTGGAGGGGAGGGGAGGGCTATGAGGATTACTGGCTAGCGGAGCGTTTTGTTTGACATCGGAGGATGAGTAGGTACGATTTTCAAGCAACGATAGGTAAGCGGAACCGAATACCTCAGTTGGAATTGCGACGATGGCTAATTGGAAGGTACAGTGCGCACGGAAATAAGAGGCTCGCCATGAGTGCAGCCATGGCGCGGGGCAGGGTTAAATTCATAGTATAGTTATGGGATAGTGAGTGATAATGGTCATGAGATTCGTAAGGGTTTGAGGAAGAAAGATACGTGATCCCAACGGAATGATGACTGGATGAGTGGAGGATTGTATAGATAGGAAAAATGAAATGGAAGGGAAGGGAATGGAATGAAACAAGTAATTCTCGTTGTCTAAGAGCAACTCAGGCTCTCTTTGTCTGTCATTGTATCATGATCTATGGATGGTTCCAGATTCTGCCAAATAGCTGAAATCCTTTTGTGCTATGTATATGTGTGTGCAACTCCAGCTCCGCAGTCAATGCTGTATTTGTATTCCTGGGCAGGTTTGCAATATTCAAAGTTCTCCACTACACGGATTATTCTTTACCCCTATCAAACCAGGTGATGTTCAACCCTCCTCACCGTTCACATCAGCCTCATCATCACTAACATCCAAAACGTCCTTGCCAGCTCCACGCTGTCTTCCTGCAGAGATTCCTGAAGCCGTTAACCACAAAAAGTAATCGCTTCGATGATGATCTAAATGATGAAAGAATGTATGGAATCTATCATGCTGTTAGTTTGCTTTCTGAGTTTGACAAGATGATGGACTTACTGATTTTCGGTATTCTCTACCCTGAAAATTCTATCATAGATCTCTCTTTGCTTAAACTCATCCATTTTCTCTCTATACTTCTCGAAGTCCAATCTTTCCCTTTCGAAATCTTTCGCAACCTTCTCATTATAGTTGTGGAAAACTGGGGCTTCTAACAGTAATCCCAAACTGGGGGCTTTTGGTATACTGATCTTGGCAGAGGTATAAGTCTGCTTGATGAGTTCCATTGGCGAAGCACATCGTACCACTAATGCTGCCATGGCTACCATTTTTCTGATTTGATGCATCATAAACGATTGCCCATGAACCTTCAGTGAGAGCCATTCGGTATCGTGAATAATGATAGGTTTAGGTCCAATTTTGAAAGATTTGATGTGTCGTTTAGACGAAGGATCATTGTAATTTTTGAGAATGGTATAGTTGTGGTAGTTGTAAGTTCCGACATATTGATCAAGTGCCTCTTGTACTCGTTGCCTGCGCGATTCGTGTATGCGGTATGCTTTCTTAGCTTTGATATAGGCTGCTTTTACTTCCTTGACGGCCTTCTCAAGAGGTGTGAGGATGGATTTCGAGACAGCGTCTGCTTCTTCTGGCTTGACTCCTTCGTCTTGCATATTTTCGTCCTTTACTGTTGATTCATCAGTGGTTTCGATGCCTTGCATAGCTTCGAGGTCCTCTTTCGTAACCTCCGCTACGGCTTCCGGTTCTTGCTTAATCTCTCCAATTGCGTTAACCTCGACTTCCTCTTCCTTAGCCGCCAACTCGCCTAAAGTTTCTGCTTCATTATTTGTTGTAGATTCCTCCTTGACTTCCTCCTTAGTTCCGGCCTCATCCTTAATATCTGATTTATTCTTCTTGATGTTCTTTCCGATTGGTTCATTAGACTCCTCTGCAGCATGAATAGCTTCCATAACATCCGCTGCCAATTGTGGGTCTAAATTGCCAAGTATAGGTTGTACGAATTCCTTCTCAGCATCTGCCCAGAACGATGCAGCGTCTTCTTGGAGTTTATTAAATTTTTCCAAAACACCTTCTTTCTCGGCTGCCTGAAGCAATTCTTTTCCAAGGAAACTCTTAGGATGTGGTGGGATGAATGAATAAGTGGGAATTAAGTATTCATACCACCGAGAGTCGCACATTTGATAGCAATTGAAGGATCCTGTAGTTCTTTCGATACCCCAGACTCGAATTTGGTCTGGTAAATGTGAATTGATATTCTCAACGACATTCGGGTCTTCGATGATGAGCTTAAGGGACAAAAGGTTGCCAGCTGCATGGACACCTTTATCGGTTCGCGCACATCGTACCAAGGCCGACTTCTTCGGATCATTTGCATTGGCTTTCGAAATTGCACCAGCTGCAACGAAAGCCTTGAACATATCTCCCTCAATTGTCTTCTCCTTGGTATTAATCTGCAAGCCTTTGTATCCTGTTCCTGCGTAGCCAATCATCACGGCGACTTTGTGTTTCGGTTTTCGTACTTCATTCTCAATTTCCTCTCTCGAAAACTCTGTACTGAAAGCTGTTGGCTCCGATTCACCATTATGTACTGTCTTTCTGCGTTTCTCTGTATGATCGTCGTCGGTTCGATCTCTCTTTGGTCCTTGACGACTATGAAAGTTAGACAAACGATATAGTGAAATTTGAATGATCAACTGACTTGTATTCTTTGCGACCCATTTCTGGTTTTTTACCTCCTCTGCCTCTTGAATTCCCTCTGCCACCTCTACCAAATCCTCCCCGCCCTTGCCCCCGCCCTCGTCCTCCTCCACCTCCGCGTTGACCTCCGGATCGTGCATTTGACTCCATGATTGATGTGGTTATTCGCACTTCGGAGATATATGCCAGTGTATTTTTCACCAATTGAAAAATACGCATAAAATTTGAAGTTGAAAAAAGAATCAACCTGATGCTAGAAATTCAATTCTAATGATATGCGCGCGAATATTTATTTATTATTATTTCTGAATTGCTTTGGCCCAAGCTTTTTCACAATTGTGTAGCCAATGACGGCTTATTTAGAGCCCGCTTACATAATTGAACCTTACTACCTTAGTAAGTACCGCAGCTGCACTCATTCCAGCCTTACCAATCGATGTCATTTCACTTTTTCTTTCCCGTTATTAGGTATTCAATATTATTGACTCCGCCATTATTTTGAGCCATTCAACTATTCAGCCATTCAGCCATTCAGCCATCCCCTCTCTCAACTCTTATTGTTCTGAAGAATCTTCGACTTCGTTGTCTTGAAGATTTATTTGAACGTCATGGGCATCCTTGACATCTATTAAAATATCTCTTTGTCTCTTCCCTCATCCTCCCTCTACCGACTTTCGTAAAGTCATCCTCTGAATCCTTATTTCACCATCTTTCGAGCTTCTTCAAGGCCCGATATCCTTTCTCTCTCTAATTCCAGAACTTGGTTCAATCCTTCAAACTCAACGTTCCGACTATAGATTCGCAAATATGGATCTCGCCCAAATGTTGGTGCGCTCTTGTATGCGCTCGTTTTATGAAACAAAACATATACTTGTCATTGATGCGCTCGTCATTCATTCCGCGTATGTCTTTCTATGAGCGTTTTTGTACCTCGGGAAAAAGACGTTGACATCCTACAGTTTGCGCGATGATGATTTGGCATACTTGATGAGCATAAATACGAAAGAGCTTCATAAACTATGTGGAAAATTGAAGGAGGATCGATTTCTTGCAGTGTATGGCTGATAATCTATTCTGCATTCCTAGCTTCTGCTAAGATGATTGTTTAGGCATACGCGCCCAGAGATCAGAGAAGGCCAGCAACGTCCTATTAATCGAACCTACTATTATATCGACTATCGTGCGACGATCGATGCGATCAAGTGGAGAGTGTACTTGATTGATAAAGCGGTTCAAGGAAATACTGTACCGGATGATGAGAGAAAGGAATATTTTTGCCCTCGATGCAAATCGGAATGGACTATGTTCGAGGTTTTGGACAAGAGAAATCACGAAGGCTTTTTATGTCACAAGTGCGATTTTCTTCTGATACACGACCCCGAAAACAATCGTGGTGGACATGAGCAGTCTACGAAACTTAATGCGCAATTCAAGTTTATCACCGACTTGCTCCCAAAACTCGATCAGGTGGTCATCCCTGCGAATTCTTTCGAACAAGCCCTATCTTCAGCTCGTAAAGTAGTGCGAGACGAAGCTAATCCCGGGGCCGAAACCGCGCCTGTCAGTCTTGCCTCAGAGAGACCTACTGCTGTTCGTGGTTTGGATAACATTGGACCCACGTCTATTTCGGTCACGTTGACGAAAGGAGAAGGACCTACAGCTGCAGATATCGCTGCCGAGCAAGCTCGCAAAGAAAAGACGGCTCTTCAGAACGCATTGCCTCAGCATTTCACTCACAGTACTATTACTGGAGAACAAGTCAAATTTGGTAACCAACCTACGGTCTCTGCTGGTCCAACAGCCGAAATCAATAAAAAGGATATCAAACCTGACAACGAAAATACGGATGGCGGTGCCGAAATTGATGATTACTTTGCGCAACTGAAGGCTGCACAAGCCAAAGAAGCTGAAGAAGAACAAGATGAAGAATACGAAACTGATGACGAGGAAGAAGAAGGTTTCGAGGACGTCATTCCCAATGGTACCACATCCGGCGCCGCCACTCCAGCTAGCTCAGTCGGAGGCATAGAATCTAAGCCTAGCGTAACGAGTGGTAGCGGTCTCAGTGGTGTCTTGAAGCACTCTCGAAATGAGAGTATTTCGGCAAGTGGAACGAGTACAGGTGCAGCAAGTCCGGTGACAGGACCGAATACACCGAATGACGATAGACCAGCGAAGAGAGTTAGAATTGAAGAACCTGCTCCAGTAGCACCGGTTGTAAAGGATGAAGAGGAAAGCGAAGAGGACATGGAGTTTGAGGACGTTTGATCGCTTAGATTCTGAAATAATGGTTTCTTATATTATATTGCTTGCATGCGTGGTTGGATGGCCAGGAACGTAATGCAATAGGGATGGAGCATTTGGGTCGTGCTGAATGTCCAACATAGGTTGGTGGATAGGATGGCTGCATGGCGTTGGGGAAATTTCTTCACCCTCTTCTCGTTTCTCAAAAAAAAAGGGGCATATTGATATTGAGGGTGGGCGGGAGACTCGTTTGATTTACTATGGCATATATTCGGAGCAAAACCATATCAACGTCAAGACTTGAAAAATGGTTTGGTCAAAAGTCGTTGGGTTTGCAGGTTCATAGAGGTTCGTTCGTTCGCGTGTATTTGGACCGCTTAGAGCTGTCGGAGACATGGATGAATTGTAAATTGTACCATTACAACACAAAGCGTGCAATAAAATAACTCTTGCATCTTCTCATTTTTCTCACATGGTGAATTTTCAATAGTGAAAGTGTATGTTTGCTGATGAAGCGGGTATCTTTTCTTAAGAAGCTCTACATCCTCTAACTAGCACATCTGATTCTTCTGCTTCTCTCATATTCGTTCTTTCAATGTACCCGCCAGAAATGCAGGGACTCGATATCCTCCCAATAGGTGTTGAAACCCAAAATCATTGTGATGACAGTGCACGCAAGACCACTCCCAAAAACGCCAATCCCCAGCCCAATCTGATACAACGAACCATATTAAACTTTAGTTTGCTTCACCATCCAACTCAACAGATCGACCTTTGTAACTACGGCTACTGGTTTCGACAATCCATTCTTCTCGCTTCCCTTTTCCGTGACAATCGCCGCGCTGTTCCATTCGAAAAATTTGCTCAAGGCGGAGAGTGGAGTATCGAGAGTGATTTCCACGAATTTACGTTTGGGGGTGGTTTGTTTCTTCCCGTCTTTGGTGGTTTCAACACCATTGCTCTTAGGGGGTTCAGATAGATGGCTGATATCCTTGGTATCGGTGATGACTTCAGGGATGTGGGAGAAGTCGAACATGACATCTGAAACTGGGCTTTTGCCGGTGGCGCGACCGCGACTCATCCAACTAAGGAGATTTCCGAGGGTGACGAGACCGACGAGTTTATCGCCTTTGGGAGCGAGGACTGGAAGTTGATCGAAGCCCTTTTCGCGCATGGTTTCGACGGCTTCGGAGCAGGGGGAGTTGGCTAGGACGGAGGTGACTGGCTTGAGGCGGAGGGATCGCAGTGTTGCTCCAGAGTATGGATCTTTCTTATTTTGGGATTCGAGGATGGGAGATGCTGGCGATGAGGATTCTGGGGTAGGAGGAAGGAGGTCGTTGGCGGCTAACCAGTCATCATCGGCAAATTTGCTGAGGTAGCTTCTGATACTATCTGGTAGGATGACTACCACTGTATCGCCTTTACCAAGCCCTAATTCACGAACTCCCTTTACCATAGCTGCAATAGCACTACCACTGCTACCTCCAACCAATAATCCTTCCTCGGCAATCAATCTACGTGCGTAGGCGAATGATTCTCGGTCATCAGTCTTGTACCAAACATCAACAGAGTCTCGATCCAAAACTTCAGGGATGAAATCATAACCAATTCCTTCAACCTTGTATGATTCATTGGCGTGTTCCTGGTTCAAGCTCTCTGGCACTGCAAGTATAGAGCCGTGAGGATCTGCTGCAATAATCTTGATATCCTTGTTGTGCTTCCTTAAACCCTTAGACAAGCCAGTAATAGTTCCACCTGTACCGGCCCCTGCAACAACGGCAGTAATCTTTCCATCTGTTTGCTTCCATATTTCTTCTGCAGTTCCATATTCGTGTGCGAGAGGGTTATTCTCGTTGGCATATTGATCGAGAATGTGAGAGTTTGGAATCTCCTTCACCAAACGCCTAGCTACTCCAATATGGGACTCGGGGGCATCCCATGCAGCTTGAGTTGGAGTACGAATGATGGTGGCTCCAAGTGCTCGGAGAACCGCGACTTTTTCGGGAGACATCTTTTCGGGGAGGGTAATGATTGTTTTGTATCCTTTAATAGCGCCAACAAGAGCAAGTCCGATTCCACTAAAGAAGGATTAGAAATGCCTACTGAAATTACAACATTGAACCTACGTATTTCCACTGGTTGGCTCAATAAGAGTATCTCCAGGCTTTATTCTTCCCGACTTTTCGGCTTCCTCAATCATGCGAAGAGCAATACGATCTTTGATACTTCCACCTGCGTTGAAAAGTTCGACCTTTGCATAGACTTCTGCTTCGATACCTAAACTCTGTGGAATCTTATTCAATCGTACCAAAGGAGTATTTCCAATCAACTCAGAAGCACTCATTGCAAGGACTGGAGCCCGCGCGGGGTTGGTTGTGGATGTCATAATGATGATGTTTTTAGATATTTGTGATGAGATTCAACAGTTCAAATGTCTTTTCTTGATTGAACTGAAAGATAGAGAAAAATGAGATGAAAGAGAGAAAGTAATAACTGTCCTCTTAAGAATCAGTAGGTAGGTATGTAATGTCGTTACAAAAAATGTCTGTTCAAAAACTAAACAATGAAATTCTTCATTGAGTTACTTTTTCAATTTAAGGGTCTGGCTGGCTGGATAAGCCGATAAGTAAAAAGTGGTGGCAAGTTGAAAGAAAAGGAAATATTTACCGCGAATAACCGAAAAATATATATATTCCTAAAATGGAAGTTTTTGGTTTTTGGTTTTTGGTTTGATATATTTATTGTTATTTGAAGTCTTAAAATTATATAATTAATATACCTACTTTGAGGTGTATTATTGAAGCAGTAGGTTTCTTTCTGTTATAAATTATTATAATAATGAGGTTATATTATTATTATTTGTTATTACTGTTCCATAACATACCATTAGGTCACACATACTAATTATAGAACTTCAAACAAACCGTGAACGTTGAAATAGAAATAGAAATAATTCTATCCATCTTTCAATCAAATCTCAACCACTACTCTCTTGATAATAATACAACTCGACTCCTGCTAAATTGATAAATTGATAAATTGATAAATCATACAAAGTTCAAAGTTCAAAGTTCAATAGCAAATATCGATATTCAATCTGCGAGAACGAACGAACGAACGAACGAACGATATCCAATATGCGCCTCTCTCAGGCTTTGGCCTTTTTGGCATCTGCTCCATTCGCAATTGCGTACCCAACATTCTCGGCACCTGCAGCTGCAGCGGTAGAAACGGCCGGAACTGCTTTTACGGTTACTTGGGCAGATAATGGAGATGCTCCATCGATAGCTGATTTGGCTACCTATCAATTAGATGTCATGGCGGGAGATAATACCAATTTCGCATCAGTGATTACAGTTGTAGCCCCTGGTACTGCTTTAACAGGGACTTCGACTTCTGTCACTGTGCCGGCAGCAAACGCAGGTGTGAAAAGCAATGCATAGTGAGTTTGGTGAAGCTACAGCTTTAAAAAGACTCGGTGCTGATGATAATACAGCTTTATGAGAATGATAGCGACAGCCTCGGCCGGGGGGACCGTTACGGTTTATTCGAACAGATTTTCAATTAGTGGCATGAAGGGGTCTTTTGCAAGTACATTCACAGTTACTGGCACCGCTGGTCCGGCCAATGTCAATACCGTGTCCGATACCACTCCAGCAGCAGCAGCATCATCATCTGCGGATGAGGGCGTTTATGCAATCCCATACCAATCACAAACTGGACCAACAAAATATGCCCCAATGGGTTTGATGCCTGGTACCAGTATCACAGCCACCAACACAGCACCACAATACCCAACCTCGTCCGTCTCGATAGCTACCGCGTATTTGAGCCCGGCAACCGTTGCCACAACATTGACTCAGGCTCAAACAGCCTCCTTTGCGAGTCATGTTAATACGGTAAGTTTTCCCGATTATTTGAGGTTAACATGGCTAATAAGTAAAAAGGTTGCTGCTGCATCGATGCCTACAGGTGATATGGCCAAGTTCTTGGCTAGATGGAAAGATTGAAGTAATTAGAGGATGGTCGATGATGGTCGATGATGGTTGATGATGATGATCGATGATGCATAGAGAAAGAGCAACAATGAATATTGGAAAGGAGTTTGGCGCAGGCTCGAATTGGAAGTCGAGACTTAGGTTAATGAATATCGTGTATAGTATACCCAACGAATCAAGTATTTTTCCAGTCAAGCCTATCCATCGCTTGGTATTGTGCCAGGGGCGCCCAAACACTTCTGCAAGATATCTGCATATGATATAATATGAGGGGATAGCGGAGAGGTGATTCCGATATTGATCTGATGGCCTACTGATAGGAAAGCTTAGATGTGGGGAATAATGCTTGTTTAGTCGTTAATGTTAACGTTAACAAGTAGGTATGTATATTTTACATATCCAGGTCGTAAACTACCTGCGCGCTTAAAGCATTACCTATTATCCTACCTATATTCTCTCAACTTCTCAAGAGGCTTAGAGCTCTAGATGAGAATGAGATGAGATGAGATGAGATGAGATGAGATGAGATGTACCGGTACCAGTATTCGTATACCGGTAAAACATTTTAACTTAAACTTGGTCTACCCGAGGTCCTTTTTACCCTAGGGATGATCATCTTTTAAAGTTTTCTTCAATCTGATCTCGTGGTTCTTTATTAAATCTTATCGCCGAGTTATTACCTAGTAAATAGTTGGAGTTATTGGTGGATGATGGCCTTGCATTTGCCTTTAGGTTTACATACCGGTCCTGTACTACAATAATCAGGCTGAATACTTACGAATCCTACCTCCTACTTATTTATGTGCATATAATAATCAATTCATTCATTCATTTTCATTACTTTTAAATACTAAAAGGTGTACGGAGTATTGGTAGATGTAAATGTAAGTATACCTACCTACCTAAACTGTATGTCTGATACATACATACATACATACATACATACCTACATACATACACATACGTACGTACATATATATGTACATATATATATAAATAACCTCTAATACAATACGGCTTCCTTATCTCTTTCTACATTTACTCATTCTTCTACCTCCTTACTATCCACTATCCTTTTTCCCAACTCTGTCCTTTCTTTTCTTGGTAGTGCTAGAAGTAGTGCTATTAGAAGTTCTAAACTATAATATAAATCCGAATCCACTTCCACTCCACTCAACATAAGACCATCCATCCAATTCCTTCATACCCAATCTCGCCTTTCAACAACAAATTTTGCATATCGTCTTGTCACCGAGAACATGCGCTTCTTGGAGCTCTTCCAAGCATCCATTAAGCCTCCCTGGCCTCGACGTCTTCTTAACTCTTGAATTCATCATCCACCTTCATCTGGATATTGTGTGGTGAAGAGATAAAAACAAGAACAACAAGAACAACAACAAAAACAGATTAATCCTTCAAAATTCTGATAGGGAATTAGTTTACTGACCAAAAATTTGGAATAATTATGTCTCCATCACCTAAAGATGGATTCGGTTCGACGGCCATTATGAATTCGAGCCACGATACGGACGATAATGCTGACCACGAACTACCACCTCCACCAAATCCTTCATCCGATGCAGGTCTCACGGTTCATCATTGTTCAAATGATCGTGGGGTGTCGCCACCATCTCCGAATAGCATTGATGTTTTTACTCTTTCACCAGTGACAGCACTCAAACTGTTATGTGCGGGTATCGAAGCTCTAGTTCAGTTTACGGGAGACATTCCTCCGATGCCAGCTTCGATTGAAACGACGATGCCCAATATGAGGGGTATGCAGGCAGAGAAAGAAAATATACGACGGTCGGGATCGTGGACAAATTTGGCAGGGTTCCGACAACGAACTCCTGGATCAGATGTTATAGATGGAGTGAATCTTCGTCAAAAACCTGTGGAAATACAGCAGATTGTGCCCGCAGAACCATATATCATCGTCGGAGAGAATGCCGAGCCTTTGAATGTTCAGCACAGTGCTATTACCCGAAAATTCTACTCGAAGCAACCTCCTCCGATATCTCTGGAAGATTATCTGATGCGCATCCACAGATTTTGTCCCATGTCAACCGCTGTCTACCTCGCAACAAGTTCCTACATACACAGAGTAGCAGTCGATGAGCGCGTAATACCTGTGACACGACTAAACTCACATCGCCTATTATTAGCTGGACTACGCGTAACCATGAAAGCACTCGAAGATCAAAGCTATGCTCATGCACGCTTCTCGAAGGTGGGAGGGGTGAGTGAACTAGAGCTTTCGAGATTGGAAATCAACTTTTGCTTTCTCACGAACTTCGAGTTTAAGACGAGTAAAGAAGCTCTGCTAGAGCATGCCATAAGTTTGAAAGAGCTTCAATCTTTACAAGGCGGGGTGAACTTCGTCCCGAATATGTCGCTCTTACAACAAAGTAGACCGAATATGACTGCACGAGAGACTGTGTTAGAAGTAACTGCAGACGCGTGAATGGGCGCCTCCAGTCTGGAATAGCCTAGATATGCTCTAGGCAAAGTTGGAAAGTACGGAAGTGGCCAAGCTAAGATGGCCGCGACTCTTAGAGATGAGAGATGAGTGGGGCATGGAATAGGTTACGGATTTAGGTCCCGGAGCAGATTGCATGTACGATGTGGCCTCATACTGCGATAGAGAACACAATGGAGATGAGCAGGCGCTACAACACGGATATGGGAGGAATCATTGGAGGCGTTTTGTGTTGAATAGGGGTTTGGTTAAGATCACGATTGTTGGATGGTATTTCTTACATTGCTCCAAGTCGATGAAGGGGGAAGTGTTCGATAATCTGATGGTGTAGTTTTCTTTGTAGCATCAGGAACACTGTCAATGTGTGTGAGATACTGGTACTAGATGTATGGGGACCCAGAAGTTTATTCAATAATGTCCGGAATACATATTCTACTCGAGTAGTCGACCTTTACTTTCAACTGCATGTATATTTGTTGAGAGCCCTCAATTCACTCAGAAGTTTGTTTATTTAATAATATCCGGAATACATATTCTTATCGTCCTTTACTCCAGTTGCATACATATTTACTCAGAACCTTAAAATTCGTTCATCTACTATTTATTTAACAGTGACTTTTGACAAAATAACGCCAAGAATAAGTAAATGGCTATTTAAGATCTAGATTATAAACTTTAGCCGCCTCCCCCTCCCCTAAACCGAGGCAGTGAGTACTAGTAGTTCTATCGGGAGCGACCGAATCGCATAGGACACCAGCGCTTAGAAACGGGCAAAGACCATGATCCGCTTGTCAACTACCCCGCGATTCACACGCTTTTTGAACTTCAGTCAATCAAGTATCGGACGACAAAGGATAGCGTGGGGAGCAAAAGTTATACATTATTCTTCCACACCTAGCAATTGTCTTTCTAGAAGCTCCAGATCGTACGTTTCGCATAGACATTGGATTACGGGAAGTTGTGCTTTTGGATCGCGGATAAATCATCGGATATATCATCGCAACATGGCTTCAAGGACGGATCAGATATTGAAGGGGAAGTACCCGGCGAAGGAGCATGCGAGGAAGGTGGTGGATTATATTAGGAGTAAGGAACCTAATGCCGAAGGATTGTTGTATCTGGAGGGCCAGAAGACGGTTATGATTGAGGATAATGATGAGGCGGCTCCTTTTAGGTATGTGTGGTTGAGAGCTGGGTTACTATCTGTGGGGATTGTTTGGAAGTCGATTGAGATATTCCAATCGAAACTCGCGCTTGGTTCCATTGACAATTCATGCTAACACCATCGTCCTTCAGACAACGTCGCTACTTCTACTACCTAACCGGCTGCCACATCCCCGACTCGTACTTCACCTACGACATCTCCACCGGCAAAAGTACCCTCTTCATCCCCCCAATCGATCCAGAATCCGTCATCTGGACCGGCCTCCCCGTCTCCCCCGAAGAAGCCCTCGCCATATACGACGTCGACGAAGTCCTCACCACCGACACCATAAACACACACCTCGCCCTCCCAAACCAAACCAAAGTCTGGGCCATCGCCCCCCAAATCTCCACTCACATAACCTTCCTTGAATTTCCCCAGAAGGACTTCACTTTACTCAAAGAAGCTATTGAGGAAGCGCGAGTGAGGAAGAGCGAATATGAAGTTGCGTTGATTAGAAAGGCGAATGAGATTTCCACGGTGGCGCATACGGCTGTGTTGAAGGCTGTCAAACATGTGAAGAATGAACGGGAGTTGGAGGCTCTTTTCATTAAAGAGTGTATCGCGAACGGGGCGAGGGAACAGGCATATCATAGTATTGTGGCGAGTGGAACGGCGGCTGCTACGTTGCACTATATGAAGAATTCGGAAGGGCTGGACGGGAAGTTGAATTTGCTCTTGGATGCTGGTGGAGAGTATCAGTGTTATGCTTCGGATATCGTAAGTTTACACACCGCGAACTCAAGATGCCGAGTCTTTTTGCAGGACACACATACTAATATTCTCCAGACCCGCACCTTCCCCATAAATGGTCATTTCACCCCGGAATCCCGCTCCATCTACGATATAGTTCTCTCCATGCAATCTCAATGCACATCCATGCTCAAACACGGCGTCTCCTGGGATGAAGTTCACCTCCTAGCGCATAAAATAGCTATCGAAGGACTTCTCTCGCTTGGCATCTTGAAAGGAGATAAAGATGACATCTTGAAGGCACGAACTAGCGTTGCGTTCTTCCCGCATGGGTTGGGTCATTATCTGGGAATGGATACGCATGATAGTGGTGGACATCCCAATTATGAGGACGAGGATAGGTTGTTTAGGTACTTGAGGGTTAGAGGGACTTTGCCTGAGGGAAGTGTGGTCACGGTTGAGCCGGGGGTAGGGACTCCTCTTTCTTTTTCTCTTCTTTTCTTTTCCTATCCCCTTCCCCTCTCTTCTTCTCTTCCTTTGCGATCCGTAACTAACATAACTAACTACCCTAGATCTACTTCTGTCGTTTCATCATCGCCCCCTACCTCAACGATCCCGCTCATGCTCAATACATCAACGCGGATATCTTGGAAAAATACTGGGAGGTTGGAGGTAAATTTCTCATCCCCTTTCCCTTTCCCTCCCAATTCAATTCCCTCATCCATCCCTAGCGCAAAACTCACATGAAAATAGGTGTACGAATCGAAGATAATATACTAATCACCAAAAACGGATACGATAATTTAACGACGGCGGTTAAGGATGTTGCCGAGATGGAGGAGATGATTAATTCTGCGTAGGGAGGGAGGACGGGGATGAGGATGAGTCGGTTGTGAATTTGGGAAATGGGATGGTTGGTGATGGCATAGAATATCATAGCATTTTGAATGTATGATCTAGGCTCATGACATCTACATATGTACCCCCATGTCCATCTTCCAAAAAAAAAAAAAATGTCTCACGCATCCCTCCTCCCTTTTCTCGTTGTCTCTAGATCCATTCTTTTCAGTCGTACTAGTAGAATCAGAGTATGGCCTATTCTCTGAACGTGTCTCGTAATTCATATAAAATCATCTCTATGCATGCATATCTATTCCCTGCCAGCCGAATCCTGCACCCGCAATCACCGCAAGCTTATGAGAATTTCCTCCTCTCAATATTCCATGGTCCTCCTACAAAGTCCTACCCCTATACCCCCAAACCTTCAACCCCCTAGCATCCTGGTACCACAACCGCATCCACCACCGCCGTCGTACCACCCTTAACACATTGCACAGCCTTCAACAAGACCCCCTCCAATTCGCTTGCCTTTGCAACTTTCTCAGCCATCACGCTACCGCCTGATGCAGCTTTAGCTATTCCCGCGTAGTCTGGAACTTGGGGCGCGAAGGAGATGTTTAGGTCTTCGTTTGTGGCTTTGGATCCGATCCCTGGGTCTTTGTTAGAAAAATACGGGGGTGAGAAAAGGGAAGGGGTGGGAAAAGAAGGAAAATCTTACCATCTGGGTGAACTAGAAGAAGAGATCGTCGTGGTGCATGCCAACCTATTGATAGTCAGTAACTGAAGTCGAAATTCTAAATTCAGATATTGATGGATACATACCCTTATTATTCAACACAATAGTAAGAACCGGAATACCATATCTCTGACAAATCCAATAGACACTTCCAGGAACCGAGAACAAAAATGTTCCATCCCCTACAATCTGCACGACAAACTTCCCCTTGCCTTTCCCATTCTCAATCTCAGAGGCTAATTTAATACCCAAAGCTCCACCTCCAGACCATCCCAAACCTCCACCTCCACAATTGATCCAGGACCCGGGGAGAGTAGCTTGAATATTATCTGCTACGAAAGCAGTATTGGTTACGGCTTCGATAGCGAAGATTGTGTCGGCAGGAACAATTTTTCGGAGTTGTTGACAGAGGTAGCCAGTGCCGAAAGAATCATCTTCTTGAACTTTGGAGGCAGCAGCAATTGTCTCGAGGCGTTTTGCGTAATCTATGGCGAGAGCTTCCCAACGTTCATTGTATGGTTGAGAAGAGAGTATGTTGCCGAAGTCATGAGTGTTTTTGATGTATTTAGTCAGTTGGGTTAGGGATGTGTAACTATCTGCTCGGTAACGGGAAAGTGCGGCGAGATAGAATACCTAAATTTGTTAGTGAATTTTTTTAGTGGAAAGCCCTTAGACGTTCATAGAAATGGAGAACCCTACTGGCATTTGTTGTTTGAGTGGATCAACATCAATGTGGAATATCTTAGCTGACTTTGAAGGATGACACAGAGTATTAACCCAAGGTACATCTACGTGAAAACATATCAGCTTTCGATTGACATTCAGAGACCGAGTACTTACCGCAATCAATGACAAGAATAACATCGGCAGTTTCAATAGACTTATCACTCCCAAATCTCAAGCTCAACCAACCCCGGTGATCAGCTGGAAAACACATATCACTACCACCAGTATCCAGAACACGAAGACCTCTCACAGTGTCTGCCAGTTCAACCAAAGCCCCTACAGACTTATGATTTCGCCCACTATAACCAGTAATAACCAATGGCTCCTTCGCAGTGACCAATGCTTCCGATATCATAGCAACTGAACTTTCAGAAAGTGCAGCGGGTTCCACTGGATTCCAATGTTCTTGAACCAAATCATAATCATCTATTTCCTCCTCCATAACTTCTCTCGCAGAATATAAATATACCGGTCCAGCAGGTGCACTTGTAGCCCATTGAAGTGCCCTATTGACCATTTGCTTAATATTCTTTCCCGTCTTGATCTCATTCGAATATCGGCAATATTGTCTAATGATCTCGGCTTGATTTGGTACATCTTGTATCCAATGAATGTATTCTGTTCTTGATCCTCGCATTTCTCCTTCAATTGTATAGGGTGATAGACCGGCGAATATGAGAACGGGTGCTCGTCCGCATGAGGCATTGTGGACGGCTGCTCCGAGACCTTGAGTTCCAACGTCAACGTGTACAATTACACATTGTGGTTTGCCGGTTAGACGGGCATATCCATCGGCCATTGAGAGAGCTACCATCTATAGGATTATGAGTATATATCAAAAGTGGAGAGGTGATACGTTTTCATACTTCGTTTGGACATGTCTAGAAGGAGTTATTAGTTTATGATAGTGAAAGTATTATCAATTGAGTATTCGAAGGCTTACTATAACTTCTGGACCCTTATTCTCCTTTTTAAGTGTAATCAAAGCTTCTAGAATAGAGGGATGATCCGACCCTAGATTAACGAAGCAATGAGTTACCCCTGCCTGGTAGATAGTTAGTTAGAATACCTAGTAGTTATTTATATCTGGAGTTTTGATATAAATACCTCAACAAGGGCCTCAAAGAAGGCATACGAAGCAGTAACCATATTCAATGAGTTAATATTCTTGAGGTTGTAAAATCTGAATAGGAAGTTGTTTGTTTTTGAAAAGTTTGGGAGTACAAGATATGCGAGATGTGAAAGGGAGAAGGGAGGGGTACTAGGTTAGCTCGGCTTAAGTATCGGCTTAAATATCGGCTTACTAAACTAGTAGATCCGGGGTAAGGTTATTCCAACCTATCAACAAGGAACAAAGATTCAATCAATTAATAAGCGAAGCCAAGCCGAAATATCATGTTTGCGGGGTAAATTCAAGGGGATGCAAGTCTTGGAATGAATGGATTGGACCGCGGATATCAAATCGACAATGGATTCTAGTAAGCTGTTGAGAGTTACTGTCATGGCCGGTGGCATGTTTTTATGTTCCTAATTATATATATGAACACAAATCCGCATATTAAACCTTTTATTTTGCTATAAAAACCATTGACATTGGATATCAGACTAACATTAAACTTATTACATTATGAAAGCAGCACGATTTTATGGAAAAGGGGATATTCGGATTGAGGAGGTGGAAGAACCGAGTTGTAAAAAGGGGCAGATCAAAATCAAGCCTGCATTTGTAGGTATCTGTGGCACGGGTAAGCTTTTCCTTCATCCATCCATCCATCTTCCATCTTCCATCCTCCATCATTTGAACTTCAATCCAAAGTGATACAATAGCATATGCAACAAGATATCTTATTATAATTACACAAAACAGATCTCCACGAATATTTGGGCGGTCCCAATCTCATCCCCACATCTCCCCATGCCGTGACGGGCGAGCAAATCCCTATTACATTGGGCCATGAATTTTCCGGTGAATACTTCCATTTCGTCCTCCAAGAGTAGAAAGTCTAAAAATATGCAGGCACAATCATCGAAATCGGTACAGGCGTGAGCGGTTTCCACCTCGGCCAAAACGTCGCCATCCAACCCACCATCGCCGACAATTCCTGCCCAGCCTGCAAGCGTGGTCTCATAAACGTCTGTCACAATGCGGGCTTCATTGGACTTTCCGGCTGGGGTGGTGGCCTCTCAGGTGCCGTTTCCATCCCTGCCGAGCTTGTGATTCCTCTTCCAGACAATATACCTCTAGACATCGGCGCACTGGTCGAGCCCCTATCCGTAGGTTGGCACGCCGTTCGTCAAAGTCCCTTAACCTCCTCATCCACAATCTTAATCCTCGGCGGAGGCCCCATAGGTATCGCCATCATAAATGCACTCAAGGCCCGTGGATGCGGACAAATTATGGTTTCAGAGCCGACTGCCTCTCGCCAAAAATTCGCAAAACAGTTTGGTGCGGATGTAATTTTGGATCCGGTTAGTGAGGGAGAAGAAGGGGTTGTGAGGCGGGTTAGAGAACTGACGGGTGGGGAGGGCGTGGATATTGTGTTTGATTGTGCGGGGGTAGCGGCGGGATTGAAGGCTGCTTGTGCTTTGATTAAGGCGAGAGGGACGGTGGTTAATGTGGCGATTTGGGAGAAGCCGGTTCCGTTTAATCCTAATGATCTGTAAGTCATCTCATATATGAAAGAGCCTTGTTGATTGAGAAGTCTTGATTTGTAAGTGAAGGGCTAAATGGTTGCATAAACCGTGCAACCTTGAACATCAAAGTTTTGATATTCAAATTGACCTTTGAGATTGGGTATTGACTGACCGGACATATTCCACTTTAACGTGTTCTTGAATATCGCGATTTCGATGTCTAGTTTCACTTCAGAGATGTGTATTCACCAACTAGCGAGCGTCAAGCTTAAATTATACACTCGCTTCAAAGAAAGCATTCATTAGTTGAAATTCATTTCTGAACATCATTGAAGGTTGAAGTATCAACTTCCAAATGTATTTTACTCAATACTCTCATCTCATCATGCATCAAATTCAAATTCAAATTCAAATTCAAATTCGAGAATTGACTTTTAGTATTCATCTCATCTTCCCGCACCCAAATTAATCCACTCTACTCCCCATATCCCATCCCATCACAACCCGCACCTTAACCCCCCATCTCATCCGACCCTCCTCCCTTCCCACACTTTTACCTTCAAGCGTCTCCCAACTAACCCTTCACTTCACTCACCCCACCACAGCGTCTTCCGCGAAGGAAAATACATCGCGTGTCTCGGCTACGTGCGTCAAGATTTCGAAGAAACCATCCAGGCTATTACTTCTGGTATTTCTCCCTCCCTCCTATGCATTTCCCCATGACCCCATGAGTTATGTATTATGTATTATGTATTATGTATACCTGCCCCCCAAAACGTGACTAACTTCATTAAATAATCAATATACCTAGGTTCCATGAACCCCGCCGCAATGATCACCTCGAAAATCCCATTGGAACATGTGGTGAGGGATGGGTTTGGGGAGTTGATTGATCGGAAGGAGATGCATGTTAAGATTTTGGTTGAGCTTTAGGGGGGTGAAGGTGGGGTTGGGGTTGGGGTTCGGGTTGGAATAAACATGGGGATGGATGAGCTGGGGGATGAGGGGGGGGATTGCTTGTAGTGTTCGTATGATTGTGTTGTTTGGGCTGGGCTGGGCTGGGATGGGCTAGGATGAGATGAGATGAGATAAGATGAGATAATGATAAAGATGAATGAAAGAATAGCAGTGATAGGACAAAACTTATTAGGGAAGCATCTGTTGTTTTTGTAGTATATCAATTCACTCATCTTTAGCGAATTTATATTATCATATCAAAATCATCTCAGTTCATAATTAATCTATTAACGAGGAACAAAAGAAATACATCTATCTAGACAGCTAACTATGTGGGTATCATAAGAGTATCTAGAAAAGTTAGGTATCTATCATAACATAAAGTAGTATAACGCGACATGTCAGTATACATTCCATCCATATGCCCATGCCCATGCATAGCCACATCTCCCAGCCGGGTATCATAAATTTCTAACCCAACCCAACCCATCCCGTCCAATCCAATCCAATCCAATCCCATTCAATCATTAACACATAAATCATGAAACAAAAGAAACCCCCTCCATTCCCCTCATTCTCTCTTCCTACCCCTCACAACCTAAAACTTACCACCTACCATCTTCCCCCTCTCCCATCCCTC
>NGKJ01000075.1:0-11388 GCA_002162495.1 Myriosclerotinia curreyana | reverse complement strand
CCCCGCCGCTGAATCCCTATCCCTATCCCTATCCCTATCCCCTCTCTCTGAAAAACTCGCTCCCCTCCGCATCCCCAATCCCAATCCCGCCCCATTCCCACCTCCAAGCCCCTCATCCCTCACCTGCCTCTCCCTTAACCTAGCATACATATCCTCATCCTCCTTCTTCCACCTCGCCAAGTCCTCCGCCCCCCTTTCCCTCTCCCTCTCCCCAGAAGGAACAACCGGTCTCCTCCTAATCTCCTCATCCTCTATCGCAAAAGCCCTAACCTGATCCGCCAACTTCCTCGCATCATCTGCCGCTTTGCGTTCCGATATTTCTGCTTTCCGCATTCTGTCTTCGCGTTCTTTTTCTTCCATTGTGAGTTCTCTCTCTCTTTCGCGTCTGTATTTTTCTTCTCTGCGTTTTTGTTCGTGGTCTTCTGATCTTCGGGTTTCTTCTTCTCTCCTTCGTCTTTCTCGTTCCCTTGCAAGTTCTTCTTCTCGTTTTCGCTCTGAAGATAAAGCTCTCTCTCTTTCCCTCAAAAGTCCCTCTTCTCTATCCCGAGCTCTCTGCCTCTCAATCTCTTTATCTCTTTCCCTTTCCCTCTCCCTATTCCTCTCACCCAGAAACTTCTTATACTCAGCGTCCCTTCTCCTCTCATCCTCACTCTTCTCCCTCCTCACTCTCTCCCTCTCAAGCTCCTCTACCACCTTCCTCGTTTCTCTCTCCTGTTCCCTCCTCGCTTCATGAACCAACTCAAAGCTCTTCTCCCGTTCCCTCTCATACTCTCTTTGCCGTTCTCTCTCCCTCTCCTCTTCTTCGCGACGAATGCGCATATCGACGAGTTCCCTCTCGCGACTTGGTGAGCGCGAGGGCGGTTCAGGTGCTAAAAGTATGGGAAGTTCTCTTTCCTTGCTATTCTCTCTCTTCTCGCTTCGATGCTGTTCCACTATAACCGTACGTACAGAATTCCGACTGCGATTAGGGCTTCGTCTTGGACTAGATGATTCTTGGCGATGTGGACGATCAGCTATTGAAAGAGTCTTTAAGCGAAACTCTTCTGTAGCGGGAGAATCTGGTGCATATTTTTGAAGAGCCTCGGATCCTTGAGGACTGTCTGGTGCATCTACAATAACGATGCGTTCTTTCGGGTGTTTGCGGCGTGTGAAAGCTGAGACTAAAGCACTCTTCTTCCTCACAAGACGAAGACGAGGTTCTCGACCGGGAGATTTATCTTTCTTATCACTTTGAGAGTAACGATAGGTGGTTGTAGTTGTGGCTCTGAGAGGTGAAGGCTTGGAGGTAGGTACTTTGAGTCCTTGGTCGATATACCATTTGCTAGAACGCTCATCATTGGATTCAAGAGTACGGCGAGGATGTTCGTTGGTGACGTGGGCTGGGCAGGAGATTCCATCTTTTGCATCAGAACAGACTATTGTTTGATGAAACTCGACTGTTCGCTTGGGGTAGCAATCGGTATATATGTGTGTCACGCACATTGTGACGATGAACTTTGAAACTTCGGGTCGAATGTGCTGAGGTAGGACTTGTCCTCCAAGACCTGAAATGACTTGGTCTTATCGAGTTGATATCAAAATGACGAGAAGTTTCCCACTAGGTCTAGGACTTCTTTAATATGAGGAGTAAGATACGTATTCGTCAGAGATATAATGTATGAAAGCTGACTCGTATTATATTATGTGAGTAAAGAGAAGATTGGGAGTAGAGATGTTTGTTGTGATATACAATAAGTAAGTGTAGTTGTATGTTTGTTATTCGTGTAGGAACCTTGCCGTAGAATAATTGATATATATATGTAAGTTAGTTGGTATGTCAAGACGACAGGAATGTGAAGAGTGATATATTAGGTTAAACAAAAGTAGTAATATGTTTAACAAGAGAGAAAGTGTGAAAAGAAATGTGTGAATGAATGAAGGGTATAGAGGAATTAAGTATCTTCTCCTAACAGGCTAACACCAGACACTTGAGTAAACTTGACAGTACTAGGAGCGTGACTGCCTAATAGAAAGGTCTTATAGTGAGTGTCCTCTAGGTCATTACTGTGGCCGATGACTGAGTGACTGTGTCTTTAGTATGGGATGGCTAAAAAGTTTTAGTGTGGTAGAAGAAGTGTGGGTAGGTAGGTAGGTAGGTAGGTAGCTAGGTAGATGTAGGAGAAGCGATGAACCAAAACAAAAGCGCCTCAGCCACTTGAAGGGCTGAGTAGAGTAAGAACTAAAAGAACCCAAAAGTTTGACCAATTTTTTACCAAGTAAGGAATTGAGGCTTGAAATAATGAAACCAGAAATGAATAACTAAATGGGTTGAAGATGCAGGAGTAAAAAAGACAAAAAGTAAGAAAATGTTCGTTAGTTTTATCAGCTTCGTTTAGTGATAAAATGATGGATATAAAAATGAAATGATTGGAATGTAACAGTTGCTATTTTGACTTGATTTGGATATACGAAAAATGGAAAGATAGAAAAAAATATGTTATCCTAAAATAGATTCCCGAGACGATGGAATCAAAAATCCCATAAAAGGTCTTACTTAAATGAGGCCCCTCAAATCTTCAGACTTATAAACGCGCGTGACGAAGTAACCGGTTACTCGTACTTATTCTATCTATCCTATTAGAATGATATCTAACTTAGGGGAGAAGTTTCGTAAAAGCGACCGACCTATAAATATTCAGACCCGGGAAAAGAATATTTAAATGAAAATGGAAATAGTAAAAAGTTCGAGATAAATTAGATAGATGTTCGTTAAAGGGGGGTCTTGTTGTCCAATTGTTTCTAAAATCCCCCCTTCCCCCCTTATTAGTTCTTATTTTGGCGACAATTTTTATTATATTTAAATAGGGAAGATAAATCTTTGTTGGGATTATGCATACTAACAACATAATAGAATATATAGAGTTATAAAAGGAAGATGTTGTTGATAGATAGATAAACATAAGCCGCAACATTCCCCTGAATGTTTGTATAACGTAGGTCATCATATCATTATTACTAGGACAATCTACTCGGTAAACTGTACACTGTAAATAAGCAACTTGAGGCAAGTTCCTATTATACCACCATAGATTAACTGATCAAAAGTGTACTGCCTCAAAAACATAACATGATTTTTCGTCATGATTTTTCGTCATGATAACTCTTCATCCATCACCATAAGATCATTGCAATACAAGTCAGGTATAATCTCCGAATTTAGCGAACACAAGGTAAGCCACACCAACCTACATCCATCTACCTACACAGCCTCAATGAATTATCGAATTTTCAAGCCCAAGTCAAGTCAAGTCAAGACAAGACAAGACAAGACAGGACAAGACAAGGGACTCGAATTTTGAGTCAAATGATGATGACGATGGAGAATGAAGTACTCGTACATACATACACAGATATACATACTGCCTATGCCCTCTCCTCGCTCGGATCACTTACCACTCACCACTTACCGCTGTCATATCGTCGTCGTTACTTGCATCCGATCATTTCATTACTTTAGCGCTTCCAATTTTCTCCTTTGGGATCTGGGGTGGGTACTTGGTTGGACTACCTAATTATTAAGCCTTAAAAAAAATGTTATGTTGGTGTATCAAATAAATTACCAACCAAAATCATGAATTTGATATTCCTATTTAGAATCCTTCTCGTTGCAGCATCTAACTAACTGTTGACCTTTTGTCGTACAATCCTAGCGACAAAGGTCTAAAGCTTGGTTGTCGTACGATCTAGGTCGAACACTGCAGCCGCCAGGGGAAAGAGATACCAACAAGATGGTTAAGGATGAAGGATTACATGCATACTTATTTCTTTCTTAAGTCTTTGTATCACGCAGGTACCCTTGATGATCTGAAGGATGGATTACTTTAACTATGATGCTAGGTCTCGTGCATGACTGCGGATATATGACTCGATTTGTGTCTTAGATTGGCCAAGATCTGATATTTTTATAAGAAGATTTTGCTTAAATCTGAATGGGCCTCTCTCACGCATGGATGTAATCAGCCTATAGTAAGCCACGTGTAGTGCTTGCCCTTGCATTTCGGAATGATTTTTTTGCATTGCCACAAGCTTCATGCGTAGATCTGCTCTCCCTTCAGTTTCGATGCCACGTGATGATGGTAACATCTGCCACTATCATCTGAAACTTAAGAGAAGTATCTTCAAGACATCTTCAATCCTGATATAATGTAGAATATCCTCTCAAGTGCCAACTTCTGAACCAGCTCGATAGGCAACATCATATATTATTGCCCCCTTTCCCGCTCAGACAAAGGTCATCTTGACCAACGTTTTATCAGCTGCTCCTTATGAACGTTCTTTAGTTGTAGCCTTTGTAGATTCACAGCTTCGAGATTTTCCTGTAAATTCTTGATTTCCTCCTCAAATGTATTAAATGATGAGACGATATCTGGATCAAGTAGCTGAACCTCGCCGTAGACTGAATCAGCTTGAAGGGCATTGTAAAGTAGTTGCATTGTAATATCGGCATTATGCACGTGAGAAGATATGGTGGTTTCAGTTGTTGACTCCAAATGAGCCGTGTGACTCTTAAGCTTCTCATTCCTTTCACGGACAGCATTTTCGAGAAATTCGGTCCGCGCATCATCTGTGTCGTTTTCCGTTGCAAGTGAGATGCCTAAATTGCGAAGTAACTGTTGTTCCGCATCCATTTCTTCAAACATTGAAGAACGACGGCGATTATTGCGGGCCAGCACGTGTGTTTGGGAGATCTGTTTTTGGTGATTAACCGATCTGCTAGGCTGTGGAGCTGCTTGATGTTGAAGCTCCTTATTTCCCGTGTCTATTGCGAATTTAGTGGCCATTTGATAACATTGGTATTCTTCTATATGCTCTGCATATAATTCTGTACGCTTGACGAGAAACATAAGGCATTCTTGCATCTATTGTAGTGGTTAGAAATATTAGTATCTATCGACGTATCAAAACCTACATATTTCAGAGCTTGATAAGTTCGCTCTTGACCCGAATTCCCTTTGGCAGCGATCTCCCGCAAAGCTGGTTCCAAATATTGCTGCTCAGCAGACATTTGAGCCACAGGTAATACCTCGGAGTATAAGGATTCGAGCTCTTCTTGTAATTCGGCGACTTCCTGCTGTTTTGCGTCTTGTGAATCTGCACCAGCAGGCCCATTCAGAGCTTCCATATATATTCGGTCGAGCTTTGTCCTAACCCCGTCGACAGTATGTTTGATATACCTCGCACAAAGATCCCGTATCCTAGCAATAGTATCATTGTCTTCTGAAGATCCAGGATCAAGCTCTCCCGCAAGCTTCTGCAAGCTTGTCAATAATTTATCATCTGCCTTGAAGATTTCGTCCACTGTTTGCTTGATACTGGATTGTGACATTTTGTTTTGTTGCTCCAAGTCCGATAACTGATACATCAGGGTTTGCGAGAGTTCCTCCACCGCCGAGTTGACCTGGCCCTTTTCCGCTTCCCATTTTTGAAGTTGTTTTGTATCTGCTTCAGTTCGAGACGCTCCAGCTTTCTTATTGTTCTTGACAAGTAAAGATAGAGAATTTTGTTGTAATCGTAGTGCTTCGCTCTGCTTTTCAATCGCAGTAGTAGAACGTTGCAATTCTTCGATGGCAGTATGAAGTTGTTCGTCGCTCAAATCACATACGCTCGACAAGTCTTGGGAATTCGCTATCTTGTCTGCGTCTCCGGATTGTGACAGTACATCATACCTATTTCTAGTTAGCATCTTTCGCAGATAGATGAGAAAGAAAGAATTGGCGCCAACTCACAGTGCAACTTCATCCTTGGTCAAGAGTGTTTCTGGGCCAAGGTATTTGGAAATCCAAGCTTCTACCGCAGCTGGATTGCGAGCATAATCAGACTTGATTGCACTACGATCGAAAGGTACGCCATAATCTTCGAGGGTCTGCAGAAGAAATTCAATGTTATTGTCATCTTCCATACTGGTTGAACTCAGTAATATCCCAACCTTTCCAAAGGTTTTGTTGCATGTCAAGGCCAAACTTAACTCTGGGGCTTTTGGGAAATGTAAAGATTTTATTGCAGATTTGGGAAGAGGGATTCCACGATCTCAGAAAAGATTGTCCAGGGGGAGGTTTGAAAGAGGTGTTGTTTGTTTACATGGCATCGCCAGTGAATGAATGAATGCTGGATTCAATCTGCCCCACTAAAAATTTATATCGGAGAACAAAGGTACAGAGACAGAAGGGAAGTCCTTTCTCATTTACTACTATCATCTGAAATAGATTTGAATTTCTATACTTTCTCAAGTGATAAGTCTCAAAATTAAGTAAGAAAATGAAGAGACAATGCTATCTCTTACAATAGGTAGGTATGAAGATACATTTTTTTCCCCGATATACGAAGTAGGTCACTGGGAGATAAGCATTGATTGAGCTCTCCGGATCCCCCACTTGAGTATAACTTTCGTGATGAAGACATAGCATTCTTCTAACTATTTTCCTTCTCTTTTTTTCTGTTCAGCTATAGCTTCTTGGATGTTTCTTTTGGATTGGGAATGAGAAGACTCGATTTTCGTTACCCAGGTCGAATAGCGATCTAAAAGCATTCACAAATGGCCCCGAATATCCGAGAGTTTACCGCGGATGGATTTGAGGCATTGAAGTTGGTGAGTGTGAATATCTACAAAAATTGTTCAGAAAATCATAATTTACTGACACGATATAGGTAGCTCGACTATCATGGAGACGAAACCTAAAGGCTTGGGTTCAGGTCCCTTTTGGCATTGTCTTGATTCTACTAGCATGCTTCGGTATCAATGCTCTAATAGGACTCAGCTCAGTCTCATTTCCTGCATCTGTGGCATGCTTGATTCTGTTGTTTCTTATTCTAAATATCATTGATCTTGTCATTGGACATCAAAGAACGAGAGCTCTAGTATCGGTTATTGATATTCCAGCAGGATGGGCTCTTCGATATATCAATCTCTTCTTTACACCCTCGTGAGTCGTTGTCGACTTGTATCTGATACAGAGGTGATTTGTAACTGAATGTTTCATAGTTTTGTTCTGTTACCATTGAGTGATAGTATCACTGCTACAGAAGTTGGCAAAGTCATAGCGGTATTTCGTGAGTGTATCGTCGCCATGTCTATCATCTCACCACTGATATTCTTCAGTTATTGGGTTCTTGGTCATGTTCACCGTTACAGCCTGGCTAGTACGCGGTCTCCAGATCTTAGTAGGTTCCACCAAACGTGCTATTACAGAAAGGGCCGAGGAAATGGGTGCCGAGAATGATGCCATTCCTCTCGCGGTATCAAGTAATACCAACTTCACTTCAACCGAAACAATTAGTCCTATACAGGTACAAGAGCCGGTTGTAACAAGAGACGCCAGAGATCCAAGAGATTCACCGGAAACGGAAAGTCCACCACCAGAAGTGGTTTCTAGTACCATCCCGGTCCAACAAGAACCTTTACCACTTACACGAGCTCAAATATGGGCCGCATTCATCAATAGGAATTTGGATACACTCACCTATGGTGTCATTTTTCTCTTCATAGGAATTCCAGTTTACTATGTTACGGGTTATGCAATGCCAGTTCAACTCACTTTCAACATACTAGCCTATTTCGCAGCACAATCTCTCCCAGTTCGCTGGAAGCAATTCTTACATCCCGTACTATTGTCATCTGGAATTACCATCATAGGGATATGGATTTTGGGACTTATCAGAGGAAACAATCTAGATGAAATTCTGGGGGCTTACAAAACCAACACCAAGTATATTGCCTACTGGGATGGAGAAAAGAATCTCCCACTACCCGGAGCGGGTGACATTTTGTGAGCACCTTGACAGAAATTCATTTACTCACCAACTCAAACTAATCATCTTCTCCACAACAGTAACAGCGTCCTTGACGCCTCCATCGTCTCACTCGCTCTCCCCATGTTTCAATACCGCCACGAACTAAAATCCCACTTCATCCCCATCACAATCCCCAGCGTTGTTCTCGCCGTCGCCTCGTTATTCGGTTATCCTCCCCTCTGTCACTCCCTAGGCATCTCCCCTCCAATCTCTCTTTCATTCTCCGTGCGTTCTCTGACTCTCGCGCTGGCTACTCCTGCCGCCAGTAACCTGTAAGTACACCTAGATTCGATCTCCCATCCCTTCTCAATCCCTATGACAACAAACTAATCCCTCTCTCCCTCCTGTAGCGGCGGAAATCTTAACGCAGCCGCCGCCCTCGCAATAATGTCCGGTATTCTCGGTGTCTTAATCGGTCAACGCCTTCTCACACTTCTAAAAATCCGCCCCGATGACTACATAACCATCGGTGTGGCCATGGGTGGAAACGCTAGCGCGATAGCTACAGCATTGTTATTAGTTAGTGATCCAAGGGCGGCAGCACTGAGTAGTTTGAGCATGAGTCTTTTTGGTATTGTGACGTTGGCATTGACGTCTGTACCACCGGTTGTTGAGATTATTAGGGGACTGGTTGGGTTATAGGGATGTTGGCAGTGATGAAGGGAAGAGGGATGGAAATCATCTTAATACAATAGAAGAGTCTTGCGAAAGAAGGTATTAGGTAATGGACATTTTAGACAATGGGATACTTACTTCTTGGATATATGACTATCAAATATACCCAGAATAAGTACATACGATCGTCTATTCTCGCCTAAAGCTACCAAACAGTCTTTCTTTCACTTCACCCTTCACCCTTTACACTAGACAACCCCATTTATGACACGATTTACAAAAGATCTAACTCCTTAAATCATATCTGATCCTCACGGTGTATCTAATCTCATCCATCCTACAGATGACTATATCGCGCAAATCACGAAGCAAAATTCCAATCCCAAGCATTCCCATCCATCTCAAAGGAATCTAGTAAACAGAACTCTAGGTCCTCGAGCTCCCTCTTGAAGTACATATGCTTAGTCCAATGCCCAATCCGTAAATTAAGCGAGACAAAAATGCTACTAAATCCCATCCCATCCCATCCCATCCCATCCCATCCCAAGCTCCGACGATCAAAAAGACCATTCATTACCGTCGTAGAGCTTCTGTTCCTCTCGACTTCACATTGATTGCTATAAAGAATTTAGATTTATATGTGCGTGTTCTCGTGTCATGTTCACTCTTGTGATTACCCTCCCGGTGAATAGGAATCCCGATCGTTGTGATAGTTAACAAGTAACCGTTTACTATCCTTCTAACCTTTACCTCTACCTCCTATCCTCAGATAATATCTCTGAATTCCATTGAGATGGTATATATCACATCCACATCCACATCCACATCCACATCCACATCCACATACCACATCACTTCTCTACCAATAATAAATATCCCCTACTGAGTATTTAAAAGAAGTGGATAAAACTTCCTTCCTATTCAATTTTCGTCTTGCGTTTCAATGCCTTATGTAAAGTACATACTTCGTACCTTGAGCTTGAACCTATTCCCTAGAAATTACTATAGCTCATCATTGAAATACAAGTAGATTTGGATGAGAAAATAAAAAGGGGATAGGAGAAACCAGGAAAATAGAAGAGAAAAAAAGTCGACGATGTAAGCATGTGAGTATGTGAGATTGGTAATAATCAACTATGATGCATATTTCTAGGGGACGAGCTACTCTAGTAGTTTTAGGTATGTATGTAACGTTCAAGTGGAAATCCACCGCACGATACGAGACCGTCTTGAATCTTTCTTTCCGCAAAACCCCCAAATATCAAAATCTCCCCGCCCTCCGCTATGAAATCACCTCCCCCCANATCCCTCCATCCCATCCCATCCCACCCCATCTACATCCCCACCTCCTTTACTTCCTCCCCTCCAAAACCATCCCCACCCCCATCCACCCACACAACCCCATCAACCCCAACTGAAAAAGCCAAAACGAAATCCCCTGATACCTTCCCTTCCCCCCCTCATCCCCCCTACTATACCCCTTCATATAAAGCCACCTACTCACGGACCACGCGACGCCCAGGCCCGCCGCCGTCTTGGGAAACTGCAAGCCGGAGATCAGGAGAGCGCTCACGACGACCGTGTGATTCTCCGTGTAATTCGCATGGGCGCGCTGCGCGCAGTTGAAGCGGTGCGCTTCGGGGTCGGTTCGCGAGCTTGGCGCGTAGGCCGCTGGGTATGCGATTTTGGCGGCTCGTCGGTAGGTGCCTGTGTTGATGCCGTGGACGAGGTTGAGGATGAAGGTGCTGGTTGCGGCGAGGATGACGTAGCTGGGGAGAGGAGGTTAGTTGGAGGGTTTGGGATTGGATGGGGAGGGGAGGGGATAGAGGGGAATTGAAAGAGTGAGCAGGAGAGAAAGATACATACCCATAATCAGAATCTAAAGTAACAGTAACCATTTTGTCCGATATGTATTCGTTTGTTGTATAAAATTTCGTACACAAGAATTCGAACCTAAGCTTTCGATGAATCTACGGAGTACAGATAGAACGCAACGACAAACCCTGTACGTATAAATATGAATGTAAATGATATAAATATAAACAAAACCCAAAAACGAAAGCGAAAGTGAAAGCGAAATCTGTCCAAAACAAACCTTCCTTATAAAGGTAATAATAATCATTATTATTATTTAATAATCCCCTCTTTTAAACCTACCTGCCCCTCAAATGATCGTCAGTCGTGCTGGACCTCGGACATCGAGTTCATCCGCCTTCCGAGTCTCGTTATTATTTGTAAACACTGACATAGTATTTTTCCTCGGTATCGACGACGGTGGATGATTTTTCATACTTGTGAAAGAAAGGAGATGAGAGGTGTGGACTCCATACTCCGTCAATCCTACCTATTATTAATATTATTGTCCGAATATTTCGGAAATCGGAAGGAGTTTCTCCCCGCTGGGTTATATGAAAAATCCGAGTTTGGAATCTGGTACGAAGGATGGCTTCATTGAAATTTTTTTTGGAATGTTTTGAGATGTAAATGGATATATGTATACTAAGTATGAAACAAAGAGGAAGGGAATGTATAAATACGGTAGGTATCCGTATATACTAATACATATATAGGTAACTGTAATCAAGTAGTTATTGTTAGCTTGCAGATATATATATAATATATATATATATTCTTTGCTATCCGCCTACCGGTATACAGATCAACGTTTTTTTTCTATAAAAGTAATAAAAAAATTATATTCCTTGTTTCATAAATCATAATTTAAATGTTTTGATAATAATTGATTGTAAATAAATCTTAAAAAAAGGTTCAGTATTTGTATTAGTTGAATTTAAGATGGTAGAATAAGCATCATCGGGCTAGCTGTTAGGGTTGAGTAACTTAGGGTAAGATATATATATATACGCCCGGTGAACCCTTCCAAAACATAACATACCAACAACCTCACAAGCTCGCCCCATCCTCCTCCCCATCATACCCAGACCT
>NGKJ01000074.1:142394-164121 GCA_002162495.1 Myriosclerotinia curreyana | reverse complement strand
AAATAAAATAAAACTAATTAAATAAAATAAAACTAATTAAATAAAATAAAACTAATTAAAAAAAATAAAATTCATTAAATAACTTATATATATAATTTTAATTTAAAATCTAAATTATTTTAATATAACGCGCTCCGAAACACTGGCGAGTTCACTCGCCCCTCAATCTCTTCTCCAATCTCCACTAGAATTATGGGAACCCCCCATCGCTGGTTCTAATATGACAAGGCTGATACACGTGATCGCAAAAAAGTCCCGTCGCGAAACCTCAAGTTTTCGACGCGAAGCCAGTGAGGTTGGAGCTTTCTTTTCTTGAACATATTCTTCAATTTCATAACGTTTTTTTACCTTCAATTTATTCAAGATGGATGACCTTTATGATGAGTAAGTTGTCTTGAATTACCCAATCAATTGTCCAGTTTTACCTAAGCTAACCTTCTTGCAGGTTTGGAAACTTCATTGGTGAGGCCGAGGAGTCGGAGGAGGAGTCTCAGCATGGCAATGATGCGAGCGCATACGTCTACGATGAATACCCAGAGGAGTTACCAGAGGAACCTACAGGACAGGAGTTGATGGATCTTGATGGTTGGTTATAGCTATTCTGCGGAGCTTAGAAAGCTGCCTACTAACTATTCGACGTATAGATGAAGGACCTTCAAATGCCGTAATATTGCACGAAGACAAGCAATATTATCCCACTGCGCAACAAGTATACGGGGAGGATGTGGAAACTATGGTGCAGGAAGAAGATGCGCAACCCCTCACGCAACCCATCATAGCTCCCGTTGAACAGAAGAAATTCAATATACAGGAGGCGGATCTTCCACCGGTACATTTCGATCGAAGTTTCATGTCCGACCTCATGAATTATCCCGAACAAATCAGAAATATTGCTTTTGCCGGGCATCTACATCACGGCAAAACCGCATTTATGGACATGCTAGTTCTCGAGACTCACGATATTACCGAGCGATTAGAAAAGAAAACCGGAAGGAAGAAGGATGAGCAATTGCGTTATACAGATATTCATGTTGTCGAGCGCGAACGGGGGTTATCCATTAAATCCGCACCTATGAGCTTAGTGCTTCAAAGCACCAAGGGGAAGTCACATCTTTTGAATATCCTTGATACTCCAGGCCATGTGAACTTCGTAGACGAGGTCGCATCTTCATTACGGCTGGTTGATGGAGTAGTTTTGATCGTTGATGTTGTTGAGGGAGTTCAAGTCAATACAGAGCGGATCATTAAGCATGCCGTTTTGGAAGGTCTGCCCTTGACTCTCGTTGTCAATAAAATGGATCGTCTAATTTTAGAGCTCAAGCTGCCACCTACGGATGCCTATTTCAAACTGAAGCATGTTATCGAAGAAGTCAATACTGTGATTGAGGCTACTTTACCAGGCCAAGGAGAGAGCCGAAGACTCAGTCCTGAGAAAGGTAACGTCCTCTTTGCCTGTACCAGCATGGGATGGTGCTTCACATTACAATCATTTGCAAAAATGTATGCGGACAGCTACGTCCCAAACAAAAAACGAGGACCCGGTCTGAACAACGAGGAAAGTGGAATTAATGCACATGAATTTGCCAGAAGGTTATGGGGTGACATATTCTACAACCCTTCCAGGAGGTCATTCACCCGAAAGGGTGTCGAAGAAAGGTCAAAACGCTCTTTCGTCAATTTCATTCTGGAACCAATCTACAAGTTGTACTCTCACACTATTAGTGAGAGCCCAGAGGATCTGAAAGACACCCTGGAAACGCTTGGGATTTTCCTCAAGCCATCACAGTATAAGACGGATGCCAACGTTCTCCTGAAACTCGTCTGTGAACAATTCTTTGGCCCATCAACCGGGTTCGTTGATATGGTTGTACAACATATACCTTCTCCGGTGGAAGCTGCAGAAAAGAAACTGGAACGTCATTACACTGGTCCATTGGACACGGCGGTTGGAGCGGCCATGAAGAATTGCGACCAAGATGGTCCATTGGTCATTCAAATCACAAAGCTATTAAACACAAGCGATGCTACCGGATTCTATTCGTTTGGAAGAGTGCTAAGTGGTATTGCTCGCGCAGGCACTCAAGTGAGAGTCCTTGGTGAAGGATACTCAATTGATGATGAAGAAGATATGAGTGTCGCCACCATATCAGATGTATGGATCGCTGAAACAAGATACAACATCCCTACGGACGGAGTACCTGCCGGTAATTGGGTTCTGCTCGGAGGTGTGGACAATTCAATCGTCAAGTCTGCAACCATTGTACCCCTTGTTTTACCAAACGAAGAGGAGGCCTACATTTTCAAACCCATTACACATTTCACCGAATCCGTTTTCAAGGTTGCAGTGGAGCCGATCAACCCTTCTGAACTTCCTAAGATGTTGGATGGTTTGAGGAAGGTCAACAAAAGCTACCCTCTTATCACTACAAAGGTCGAAGAATCCGGCGAACACGTCATTTTAGGTACGGGAGAACTCTACATGGACTGTGTCCTGCATGACCTCCGACGATTGTATGCAGAGATGGAGATCAAAGTGTCCGATCCTGTCACACGCTTTTGTGAGACAGTCGTTGAGACATCAGCTATCAAATGTTATGCTCAGACACCAAACAAGAAGAACAAGATCACGATGGTGGCAGAACCTCTTGACCAGGGTATTGCCGAAGATATTGAAAGTGGAAAAGTTAGCATCAAGAGTCCTGCTCGAGTGATTGGCAAGTACTTTGAGGAGAACTATGGTTGGGATTTATTGGCTTCGAGAAGTATTTGGGCATTTGGTCCCGACGACTTGGGACCAAACATTTTACAGGATGATACAATTCCATCCGAGGCAAGTACACTTCAGATTTCATCTATTCGCTTACCCCCCTGTCAGTAGCTATTATTCTAGAACTACTACTGTCACTACCTCTGAAGGCTAGATAGCTGTTTGTTGCGCGAAACGGAATTATTCGGGCCTTTTATGCTGACAGATCTACAACAGGTGGATAAAAAGTTATTGCTTAGTGTAAGGGATACTATTCGACAAGGATTTAGTTGGGCTGCTAGAGAAGGACCACTTTGCGAAGAACGTAAGTTTCCACTCATTTTTCAATTTACCCTTTTCCCCAGACACCTCCTCTCCCTTTCACCTATACACTACTCGCGCCGCCAGAAAGTCCGCAACTCAGGTAAACTAGCACGTACCATAGAATGATCAAGAAGTAGATATCCAATTTCGCTTGTTCCCGAGTTGTGGAATCTCGGACGGCACGAGTTATTCAATCCTAGGTCTTAATAATTGTGGACGACTTTCAAGCCACAATACCGGTACTACTCTAGTAATATGGAAAATTCCGTCCACTATCGTCAGACCACAAACTACCACCCTACCCCTGAACTATATTTTCATTGGTCAACCTTATCCGAGTAAGTGCTAACGTGCCTTGTAGCAATCCGCAACAGTAAATTCAAGATAACAGATGTGATATTGGCTCCCGAAGCGATCTTCCGGGGTGGTGGTCAGATTATCCCCACTTCCCGACGCGCATGTTATTCTTCCTTCCTAATGGCCTCTCCAAGATTAATGGAACCTGTCTACTCCTGTTCCATGACAGGACCTGCAGATTCCGTCACCTCACTTTACACTGTCCTTGCCCGTCGCCGCGGTCACGTCTTGTCTGATGGACCCATCGCTGGTACACCTCTCTATCGTGTCAGTGGTCTCATACCCGTCATCGATTCCTTCGGTTTCGAAACCGATCTCCGTATCCACACTCAAGGTCAAGCAACCGTTTCTCTAGTCTTCGATCGCTGGAGTATCGTCCCCGGTGATCCGTTAGACAAAGATGTCATTCTCAGACCACTTGAACCAGCAAGCGCACAAGCCACAGCTCGAGATTTTGTTCTAAAAACCAGAAGAAGAAAGGGTTTGAGTGAGGATGTTAGTGTGGCTAAATTCCTCGAACCGGAACTCTTTGCCAGTTTGAAGGAATCGGGTATTCTGGACGGGTAGGGTTGTCGGTTAAATCTACCAAACGCGCGTCCTGAAAGTGAAAGGAATTTGACAAGAGGTTCATTAATTCCTCGGGCTGAATTATCGCATGCTACATATATTTTGTGTGATAAACTTCCAAATCGAGCAAGGAAAGTAATTTGGCGTTTTCGGTTGGTTCATGCATGGCGAATTGAAAGTAAACTAAATGCAAAATAATTGACATTTGTACATGTATAGTTTTCTGTTCTTTGCATGTGCAAATGGATATCCAAGAGAAATATGTTTTGAAACAAATGGATCATGATTCATGAAAGTTCCCTTATTGAGCGATGTGATGTCACTGATGTGAGGTACACGAACTCGGATGGTAGGTGGGTGGGTGGATTCTGCGTCAAAACTGGAGACGGGTGGAACTGGTCATTGCAACTGCAACTGCAACTGCAAGTGCATTGGGTGTATGTGAAATGCAGATGGTTAGTTCATGTATTTTATCTGAATTTGTAAAATAGAGAGAAAGCTTAGAAAGGGGATTTGATGGATGGATGGGATAGGATAGGATAGGATAGGATAGGATAGGATAGGATAGGATAGGATAGGATAGGATAGGATTAATAAGTAGAAGTTGGTTTGATATATGCTATAATATATACAATATCTCATTCTATAATCTTACATTATTGCAAGTAGAATCTGCTTTTCTGCATGGGATGGATATATATCTTACCTACTACTAGGTATAGGTATAGGTACTTTCATAACCACTGTTGTTGGTATCATGTGGTTTGTAGTTTTTTAGTTTGCATGTAGGCGCTGTACAAAGTGTAAATGTAGATGATGAATGTAACGATATTATTAGTAGATGGTAACTAAAATGATAATCATGTGAAAATATTACACGTTTTCGGTATCATTCATCTTTCCATCTATCTGTTCGTCCATATCCAATTATCATAGCATCAAATTCTGACTCCTCCCCCAAAAAAGGGAATGTATAAAGCGATTCAACGGACCTATATCCGTAGAACAAGATGGTATTACATATATATAAGCACATAAGAAAGGAGGAAAGATGATCCGCGTATATATGCCTCAAAAACACTCTACACCATCATACATACGTACATACTCCATCCCTCAGGCCTCAAAATCACAATCGGTGAACTTCAATTTCGTAACACTTAGCACCCTTCGACTTCTATTATCTCGTTGGATTTTATCATGAGAAGAAGAACCATAGGATATCACTCATGTCAACAACTCATTTCACTAACGAAAATACATTCATCCCTGCGGTTCAATCATGTCGACATATGATTAGAGCGCATACTCGATATTATGTGCTATTTTATCATACTACTGTAAGTATATATACATGGATTGAGGTTTCTGAATTGCGCTCCTATCAGAAATCAAGAGTCGGATTCTAGGGTAAAATAATAATGACAATCAATATAAACGAATCAGTTCTCCGTAGACACCGAAAAAAAAGGGAAAAGATAATTGATGATTAAGAAGGCATCATCAATATCAAATTTAAAAATTACCTACAAATCAAATCGTCAAACGTTAATAATTACTTAATAAAGAAACTCGATAGTTAATACCTAAAGTTAAGTTTGAGGGTCGCAAATGAGGAAATAGATCATTCATATTGGGATAAAGGCCTTCATATTCGTGGGGGTGCAAGTGAAATAAAACCAAACAGGACCCGTACCTACATATCGAGTCTCGAATCTCGAGTCTCGACTTATCCAGAATGATGCAAGGAAGCATAGATGCATAGCACATATCTCCATAACTTAGCACGTTATCTATATCTCATCTCAAGATCTTGACGGACGGGCGCGTTTGAAAAAGTCATGTGCGTGGACGTGGATCCCGAAGGATGGATCCACGGGCAAAATACCGTATCAGAGGCGGAAGAGGCGGGTTAATTATTAAGCACGTGTGATGGATGGATTCATGGATCACGATACCTAATGTCAAAATTCTAGACTTTTGAGGATTCCTTTGAGGATTCCCGAAAGCTGTTGCCGAATAAATTGAGGGTTGTGTTTGAGGGTTTGAGAATTGTGCTTATCAGACAAGCGACCATGAATGAATGAACGGTGTGAACGTTTTTGAAGTTAGCCCTTGAGATACGTCAGCTTAGCGTAATGACGCCTTGCACCTCTATATCACTATCACCGAGGCAAAGCCATGAATTGTGGTATGATGATTGATTAAGGTTGTAACCTTGCTACGCCCCCTCCCCTGAATATATATTGTATGGTGGGTACGGTCCATGATGATAATACAGTAAGTAATCCTCCCTCCCCCCTAAACAAAGGTTAAAAAGATGGGTACGATCCACAATGACAACTATTCAATGGTGTATTCTAGTAGATACAATTGGTCCAAATACCCCAGCAATATGACCCAATGTATAACGTTTATTCAAGTAGACAACTACAGCAGTACTTCTCGCGTGCTTGGGAATATGGTGAAGTTTTGGAGACGAGATGTCGTATGTGAGGGCGCATACATACATAGATCATACATAGATGCCTGTTGGAAATTTGATTTCTGGTAGGCCGAGAAGCTTTGCATTGTGGGTAATGTGGATTTTGTGCCACTGGTAGGGATTGGAAGTTTAATTGGATATGAGAAAAACAACTTACGAAGTTCGCTTATAAGTAGATTTTACAAAGTTCGTTTATAACACACTCGTGAAGATCGACAAATAATGGGAATAATGTTCTTTGGAAACTACTGTCAATATGCCACTAGCATTCGACAATAATACCGGTACCGTAAGGCATACAGTTGACACAAATTCAAAAAGGGTTCGCTAGGAGTTTCTCTCTTATAAACATAGACAGTACCACCGGCCTGTGTCGTAGTGTTGCACGCACATGCATATAGAACTTGATGTAAATTGTATATGATTGATTCTTATGATACTTTATCTTCGTCGGCCAATTCCTGGGATTGAGCCTGTGTGACTTGAGAGAGACCAGGGTAATTGTGCACGAGGCAGTTAGTTAGTTGACTTCGAAGTTCGAACAGTGACCCTCGCTCGTGTTGACTAATTCCCCCTAATAAACGGGCGAAAGTAAATTTATGTAAATTTTATGTATGTTGTAATGATATTATCATTAACCATCGAGACAGGTCTTCATCATCGTCCTTATCAATTTCATGATATTCTCATTCTCAAGTGCAGCCGCAACGCGCTCCTTGTCAGCCAATTGTTTGTTGACATCTTCCGCTTGAGCATGTGTATCCTTTTTAATCTTGACCTCGAGGCGGTAACTTGGTGGGAGAGCTTGTTCCAAACGTACTCGAACTCCAAGTCCAATAACCGTTGCTAGGGAGCAATGCGAAACCGTTGGCGTTAATTCGACTAGTACGCGAGAGAGTGCTGCCGGGTTTGTGAGATCAGAAGGCGAAATGAGGTGAACATCCTCAAGCTTAACCACCCCGAGAGACTCTAATGAAAGAGGGTGCTCAGGGTCCGATATTGGTGCGATCAAGTCTTTTGAACGTCAGTTGTGTAAACTTTGGAAAGCAATTGGCACAGATTAATTCCAAAGCCCAGGTAGCACTGGGTAAGGTAGTAGACAAAAGCGGAAAGTATTAGCATGTTTGAAGTATGTGATCTTCAAATAACGATATTTGTAAGTGGTAGTAGTGTTTGCTATGAACTCGAGATTCTTACCATATATTTCCTGTTCATCTATTGGCTCCAAACCAGAATCATCCGAGTCTTCATCTGAAAAATCTGACATATAAAAGGGATCCAATGCATAGCTGGGTTTCGCCATCAATATACTCTGGATTCCATGTTTCTTGGCCGAATAATCTCGCACCTTGCGCTTTTCTCTTCGACGTGATATTTCAGAAACATCAAGAATTGTAGGGTTCGCGTTCTGAATGTCTTGCTCCGCCATATTGACCTGGTTTTGGGGGCCACTTGGGGCTTTGCTGTCAAGGAGGATACAACTTTTCCGGTGTGTGTTAGATAGACTGGCGGCTTCAACTCTTCAAGTCGGGGTAAATAATGTTTAAGTTAGATGTTCGTCTCGAGACCAGCGTGCTGTAAGATGGATGGCAGATGGTAAATTTCAAAGTTCCAGTCGTGATATCAGAATTGTATGATTGATAAAATATAATAAATTTCCTTTATCGATAAAGCTGGAAGCGAACCTTAGTGAGATAAGTGCCTGAGGTGTTTAAGTATCTTATGACTAATCATTTAAACTCTACCGAATATCAAAAAGGAAAATGGTAAATAATGATCTTGTCTGTACCTTAATAACTACTAACTAAACATCTACCAATATTTAGATTTATTTTTTGGTAATTTCAGTATGTTAACTTGAAAGTGTCTATTATGACATCTATCTTTTGGTTATTGTACTGCTATTTCAAAGTTTCCATAGAGTATCTATCTGTCTTGTGTTCAGAATTCAAAGTCCCCCTTGAGACTCTCAGAGTTAAGGGGGGATTTATCGGTACAATAATGCCTGAAGATCTGTGGCATAAAAGCCCATGGCCAGAACTTGAAAGTCCAAGTATGAAATCAAAAGCTTCATCAAATAATCTAAGACTGATTTAATAAATAAGATCGACCAGCCAGCACGAGCCATCTGCATCTCGTCCTTTCAAGGTTGAGGATTTCCGTGCTATAACTCGTATCCGTTCCGGAAGATCTTCAAACCTGGTTGCTTTCATACCGTACTAGAAATTGCGAGACAAAGGAACTCGCCGGCGAGCTTGGCCGTCCTTATAGCTCCAGATTAGACAAGCTATCTGATGGCAAGTTGAAATGGCCGTGATCAGGCCGTGATAAACAGGTGTCGTTTCTGGACTCCTGCCCCTTTGCTTTGTGCAAGACACCAAGTTTGATATATGTTCCAGATAATGCATCGCTACTTGTGTTTCTCACTCCAATGACGTCTGCGCGCTTATCGGCACGAAAAATTATCAAAATCGGCTTACTGTGAAAACAGCCTCTGCCGTCTTGGTGTGTCTTTCCACTGAGTATGTAGTCTTCGAAGGATCTATGGCTCAAGAACTGACAAGGGAATATGGTGTGGAGAGATTATCTTGTCGATCGACGCCCAAAGCCATCAAGATCCTTCTTTATGCTTCCACCAACAAACACAGGCCCAGAAAACAAGATCTGCATGCATTTTTTTTACCATGTGAACAAACTTTTAATGGCCAATTCATTTTATGAATCGCTGAACCATATTGCCGGGTGCAGCTTTGCTGGTCGAGTGGCTGCAACTTTCATGGCACGAAGTCATGAGGTCAAAAGGGCCAATCTTTGACTCGTCCCGTATCCCTTGTTGGTAGCATACCCACATATGCATTGTTCGCTGCATTTGCTGGCAATTGCGTCCCATGTTTGCTAGAGAAAACTGAGACCCAGCACCTTTTCCTGGGGCTGGTTACAGGCTAGTACATCAGAGTATGCTCTCCCCCCTCCCCTGAGCAAAGGTTAAATATTGGGCTTTGGAGTAAGCCAAAAAAAATTAGCCTTTGTTCAGGGGGGGGAAGGTAGTGTTTTGCGGGGCAGTAGTGCTGTCTGAGATCCCTGAATCCACTCATCATCTAACCAAAGTATTATTCATAGGGCAAATGCAACATGCATCAATACTGAATCATGTAAATGGTTTGGAGTCCTGACCTCACACATTTGCTTCCCCAATGCCCTTTCAGTACTTCGGTGTGAAAAGTACTTGCTTCCCTCTCACCGCCAGCGCTCTTGAATAATCACAGACGCCGCTAATAATATATAGTTAAATATATTCGTTAATAAATATCGGTGTAAATGAACGGCTAATACTTTTCCCTATTTCCTTTCTAGTACCTATACACCCCCAAAAACCATATCAATTTACCGCGCTTACCTCTTACAACGCTTCTACAACACCTTCAACTCGAAGAACTGCACGCTTAACCTTAGGAGATTTGCCTCGGACAGTTACATGGACATAAGGTTCTATAAAGCTTCTTATTATACCCCTAAATTCAAGTACCTACGTGTTACTCGTACTGTACTGTTATCCTTTATCATCTCTTTTTACGAGTAAACCCATCTACTATTTTGAGAATAATATGAAATGTGCTCGGCCTCCTTCCTGCGCTGGAACTTCTTATTAAATGTGGTACCTACCTCCCTACCTTATTTTCCAGGAGGAGACAAGACAATAAGCGGATACACGAGTACCTAATCACGTTTTTCCCACTGATCACCGTTTCATGCAACCCAAATTAGTTTGTCATGCATTATTACCGGTCCGAAGGCTACACTACTTACAGTACTGCCACTGGATCTCTTTACCTGTGGGCTGTGGGCTGTAGGCTGTGGGCTGTGGGCTGTAAAGGGCCGTTCGATCTTCTTTACAGTATGACCTCATCGTTACATGACTTACCTAAAACCCGTAAACTTAGACGAATGATGGATTGAATGGAAAATAGACGATTCGGGATATTTAAGGGGGGGGGTATTTGATAACCACCCAAAAGCCTTTACAGTAACACCTGCCTGCACCACTTAGTCGTACTAATTATCATCTAAACAATATTATTACAAATAAAAGATACGTTAAGATGAAGAAAGACATGTGAAAAGCAATAATCACAAACAAGGAGCTCAAAATTTTCGGTAGCTTCCGCGCCAGGAAGAACGGAGTCAACGGACACTTAGAGATTATTATGAGGGGAGAGAGGAGATGCCAACTGCCGAATCTTCCTTTGAGCTGGCTGGCTCTCTTCATCCTTTTTTTCCCAACTACAGTACTTACTTACTACTTACTACTAAGGGATTTGTAAAGAGGCAAAGAGGGGCCAACCTCGTTGAATTATTACCAATAGCTAATATGATCGCCACGTTAGATTTTGAACTTTATTTTAATTTTTTTTTTTTTTTTAATAAAAGGGAAGTTACTTATTGGGTATGATAATAATATACTTACGTATTATTTTGATCTTAGAAACTCGAAGACTAAAGTCTACAAAGTATATCTCAAAAGAACGCCTTTATTAGGTAGTCAAAGATAATATAGGTTTGTCTCTCTTGTTTTGCCTATGTAGGAATAATAACATCCATTTACTACCTGCCGCTGCTGTATCATTATTATTGTATTATTATTATTATTTTTGACCAGGATTTTGGTAACTACTGTACTGTAGCCGTTTCGAGTTCCCTGCTATTAACCTCCTGGCAATACTCTTTCTTGTCAGACCTTAGTTTGCTTGCTTGCTTGCTTGACAGTTGAGTCTTGAGTCTTGAGTCTTGAGTCTTGAGTCTTGATACGGTCATAAACCCATGGGATATGTATGGACCCATCCATAATCAAACGGGCAGCTATTACTATTATAACTATTATACCCCATGCTTCAATCCATCCATATCCAATTGTCCAGGCCATTCCGTTATTCGCTATTATTATTGCTGCCCATCTAAAGCCTAATAATAATATAATAGAACTCTGATTTGGAACTTGGAAGGGTTTATTTTCCTTCTCTTGCATCACTTATTACACTAATAACTAATATTAATTTTATACTTTTCCTTGTTGGCGAGACCCCTATGGAGTAGAGTCTGCAAGACTCCAAGCTTCTCGCTTCTTTAGTCTTAGTCTTAGTCTATAGAGTGCGGAGTACTCAAAAGTTAGTACCTGCGTCCTGCGTCTTCAATCGATTTTTTGATCAAATAATAATAATAATAATAATAATTATTATTATTATTATTATTACTACCAATCTGTCAAATTGAATCCAATCCCTTTTTCTTCTGCATGCATAGGGCAAGACCTTCTTCGTATCATCATAATACCCATACCAATACCAATACCAATACCATACTGTACCAGAGTAATACGTCAATATAACGCACTACTAGGGAAGTGAGGTAAGTAGGCGGCGCATGTTGTATCTTACTACTTGAAGTGCTACATTGCTACTCACGATATCTTCAAAATATAGATACGGTAGATAATTACCTATTAGCTGACCCTGATCATCGACTTATCTACAGTTTCATTCTTCGATATCCTTGAAAGCCACCACTCCACCCATTATTTCCAATAATTTAGACCTTCAACTTTTTGTTGCCCCTCGAATTATTAATATTAGTCGGACCAAAATCCCATTCCGTGCTTATTCAGGGCTTAGAACGTGGCCCCTCATCCGGATGCGGCCGAGTAAAAGAGGTTTGGGTTCACGACAATCCGCTTTCTTATATTCTACTCCAAATATATCGACGATCCTCACCTCACCTCACCTCACCTCACCTCACAATAAGTGAAGCAAATTGTATATAAAACATTCGAGACCAGGCGTCTATAATAGCGGCTCGACATCGTGTGAGAACCCGCCATCGAAATCGCATTTGAGATATAGAATATGTCCCAAGATCTTGGAACAAGGAGACTACTCCCACAAAACTCACAAATGCAGAACTTTTCATTCGCGCCAACAAGTTATGGCCCAAGAGAGAACCAAAAGAGTACGCAATCTTTCCTAAACTCAAGGGACTTGTGAAGTTGACATGGGCTGATACATCTTAGATTACGTCTTCGTTGACGAACATAATCGCCACAAGCGTTTGAAGGGTACGAGAACCTCGAATCATGCGCCTTTCTTTACTAATGTCATATAGTGATGCGAGCTTGTGAGGGATGTCGAAGAAGGAAAATCAAGTGTGATGCTGCAACAACGAATACTTGGCCATGCTCCGCTTGTACAAGGCTCAAGTTAGGATGTGTCCCTCCAACGGTGAACTACGATCGCGATTTTCAACAGAACAACCAAACCTTCCAGCCAGACGTGGGGCAATTTGACAATGGAGGAAATCCGGATGACGCTTATCATCAACAAGTCCCAGTACAACAACAAATGCCACGGCCTCCGAAGGTGGTCTCCCCGATTTATACACAGCAACCTCCATACCCCGATCCAAATAACATGTACCAATCTATCCCGTACGGAGGACCTTCAAGTGCACATAATCAACAAAGCATGCACTTCAATAACCTTCAAACTCCAGTTAGCGCGCTCAATCAACATACAGAATATTCGCCACAAGCGGTATATCCTCACGCCCCTCTTCAGCAGCAAACACATGATTCACCAGAAAATTATAACCAAAGTGAATATGGTGGGGAAGATTTGGCCGATTTACTGGGAGAGCTTAAGATGAACCCAGCAGGCACAGGTAAGTGCTTTGGATGCCCTAATAAGTTATAGCCCTGATAAAGAAATAGCTCCATACCTGAACAACAAAAACAGGACCCGGACTTTGGTTGAGGAACCAGCTTTTGAAGACATTGATGAATATAAGGATGCTTTACCCCCAACTACAATGAGCGCAGACATGAAGATCAGGATACCCCCCGAGCTACTTCCAGATGAGCAGACCATCCTACATTATTTCGACATGTATTTTACAAACGTACATCCATACGTACCTGTCCTCAACAAAACCCTATTTTACCACCAATGGCATACTAATCGAGATGCGATTTCTCCTTTAATACTCGAAGCAATCTTTGCAATCGCCGGAAGACTTGACGATGAGCCAGCGCAGGGACATCAATGGCTCGCCCTTGTTTCCAGTAAGGGCTGATCTTTTAGCTTAAAGCAACATTCCACTAACTTGACACAGAACATGCCGATGCTTTCATGGATGTTCCGCGACTGAGTACCCTACAAGCAAACCTAATAATACTTAAAGCAAGAGAATCTGTACCAAAACGTGGATACTATTATCGCTCGTGGATGACTGTAGTAGCATGCGTCCAAATGGCAAAAGATTTGGGTCTAGACGAGCACTATGACGATCACAAGGCGGGTAGAACCTGTGGCTCTGATCTTGCCGACTGCATTACGAAAACTCGAGTATGGCAAACTATCTTTGTTTGTGAACTAATGGTTGGCTCTCCACAAGGCCGAACGGATCTCGTGGTTGATATGGAAACACTTGATTTAAGTGTACCCAGAGGTGGAATCGATAATGGAGAACTCACGATTACTCGCAACTTTACTTGGTTCACGCGTGTTGTTCGCAATGTCCGGAGGATGAATAACGTATACGCAAAGGTCAAGAAGAGAAAGGAGTGGGGTATCGATCCAGACTTCGTTCAATTGAATCCATCCTTTGAAACTTGGATGAATGATCTGCCCGAAAACTTACAGGTTGATTTCCCAGCCGACGGATCTCCTCCATGGCTACCTACTCATTTCATTGGCAATCTTCATTCCTATTATTATCTTAGTATAATAATGCTGCATCGACCGCAACTTACCTTCATGGATCCAAATGTGGATGGGGGATGGAAGCACCATATGCTCATATGCTACAATTCTGCGAAATTGCTATGCAGACTTCAGGAAAGTGTTTTGCAGTCTTTTGGCTTGACCGGTCTCCTATGCATGCAACGAGGCATCAACTTCACGATATATTGCATTCTGACTTGTACAGTTTTGCACTTGGTATGTACAATTTAAATTATTGATGTTCTTTCATGGCATGTTGACAATTTTATAGGTTGCAATCACATCTCCGGATCCAGACCTTAACTCGGACGCTCGAGAGTACTTTACTAGACATATGAGAATCTTGGAAAAGTGTACCAGCTCATGGCCCATGCCAGACATGCAACAACAGATTGAGTCACTCAGGAAAGCATTTTCAGCTGACACTAGAAAACCTTTCGTTTTGAAACCATCTTTCCCTTATGGTAGTCCAGCAGCACCGGCCAATACTAGCCCTGCTCGAGGAAATCTTCAACAATATCGTCAAGGAAGTACCTCTATGGAGAGTCAAAATTTGGGACATCAACATGCCCAGCAACAACAAGTCAGTTATATAAGCCACCCCATATCACCACCCATATCAGCTGGTGGCGTAGACACGAAAAGTGACTCTCCCGCTGTACAGTCCCTGGTAATGATGGCCACTGGTCAAAGAGCTCCCGTTCCAATCAATAGTGGGGTTCCAATGGTAGAACATGCGCCATGGAACCCGTCAAGAATTTTTGAGTAAGTTGATTCCCGATGTCCGTCAGAAAAGCTCAAATACTAACAACGTCTCCTCAGCCAATGGAACAGCACTTTCGGTACGCCTCCCGCTTCGAGCAGCTCTGCTTCTGAAACGACCTCTCCTCTAAAAACCCCCTCTTCAGGTGCACAAGAACTTCCAACTCTGCCCGAAATTCAAATCCTCCCCAACGTGAGTTTACCGCCAGGCTCGCAGCCCATGCCTTCACAACAGTATTCCGGGGCACCAATCCCTTCTTTTGTGAGTCCAAGTATGTGGCAAGAATCGGTCGCGAATGTATATGAAAGTGGGATTAAAAGACATTGGGATTATTCTGATCCAAATGAGATGGTGAATCCGATTGCGAAACGAAGAGGTTGATTACCACGCTCTGGTCGAAGGTTGTGAATACGAAGACGTGCGATACATGAATGACGATTGATTTCGATGTCGAGAAAGCCAGGCCGCATACACCGCACAATATATTCTTGCCTGGAGATTAATCATTTTAGTTTACAAGAGATTTAATACGGACGGTTCGATTCACGCAGCTTTTTGGATACACGTACGAATTCGACTAGCGCTTCACACATTGTCGATTAAACGTCCAGGAAAGTTCGCAAACCACACCGCATCTTTCATATTTTGGGTTACGAAAAATCAAAAATGAGTACATAAATATCCATGCATGCATTAGGGAGCAAAGGGGAGTCAAATACCTGGACATGATCGCTGGATGGGACAGATACAATCCCAAGGTGAAGAGGAGGAGGGGTTCTGGGCGTAACTTGGATACATACTTGGTTGGGCGGAAAAGTATTTGTGGTTATCCAAGACAAGCGCCGGCTTTTTTTGCATTTGAAATTTGGGTATTGGTCTTGGTATTGGTCTTGGTATTGGTATTGGTATTGGTATTGGTATATGGATGCGATGAAGACTATGGGGATTTGGAAGGGAAGAAGCATGGTGTGTTGATACTGTCTGTATCTTGCTGTGAGAAGCGGAAGCGGAAGGGGATAGGTTGGAATGATGAATGAATTGTATGTTTGATATATTATAATACGTTTTTGTAGATGTACTGTATGTATATGTTCTTATGATGCAGGATATTGGGATTGAAGAACTGTTGTTTGTATACTTATATGGATTTGATGAAATATATGGAAGCTCTTTTGAATTGTCATAGTCACAATCATAATCATAATCACAGCCATGCATGCATGCATAACAAATGATAGACACCATTTCAAGAGTTCAAAAAAGCAGCAAAGCCGCGAAATAGTATTGTACCGAATTCTCATACAAATCAAAGACGAAGATAAAACAACTAAACTATGAATAAACTTTAAAGACAAGAACCAGAAAACAATCTTACGCAACAGAAATGCCATCCTTTGCATCATAATTCCCATTCCGGATCCCAAGCGTGCCTACTTCGACCACCACACTGTAGAGAAATCCACCGCCCAGTGCCAACACCACACCGAGGATATGCGGAAATCCTAACCCTGTCGAGCCATCGCGAAACACTAGTATGGAGGCGCCAATCGAGATGGCTTGTTTGATATTGCCTAGGATGGCCATGGTGAGGGCGCCTGATCTTTTGGTCGTGAGGAAATTGGACCAGTTGAGGAGGAAGGCCACGAGGCCATTGGTGAGGATGAGGAGGAGAAGGAGTGAGGGACGCGAGGTTGTGGTTGTGGATGAGGTTGAGGGTGTGGATGAGGGTGTGGAGAGTGCGGGGGTGGGAGAGTGAGCGGAGGCCACGTGCTTGATGAGGAATTCGTTCATTTCCCCATTCGTGTACGACCAGATGGTTGCTTGGAGGCAGGCGAGAGGAGCCACGTGCTGGATTATATGGAGGGGGGGGATGTGCAGGGTGGATTGGAGGGAGTGGGTGGTGAGGGTTTTGAGGGCGGAGAGGAGCGTGCTGAGGGTGCAGAGGAGGGTGGTTGGGGGGGTGAGGGTGAGGGAGGTGCTGGTGGCTAGGATGGTGCCGGTCGTGAGGGGGATGAGGGTCAGCAGGGTGTGGGTGTGGGTGAGGTGGGTGTGGCGTTTGGGGTGGGGTTGGAAGTGTGGGATTAGGGTGCTGAGGAGGACGACGAATATGGGGATGGTGGAGCGGAGGACTTGGTGGTCGGGGATCGTCATTAAACCGCTAGATGAGAGGATTAGTTAGGTTTGAACTTCGAACGGGTGAAAGTGAGGAGGGAGAAGGGAGAGCTCACAGTGATACATTGCTAACTGCAATATTAACGGTGTACAGAATCGAGAACAATAGGATGGAATGATTCATTCTGGGACTTCGAAGCTCAGACTTCACGCCATCGAGTCTCCGCGAGACGTAGGTGCCCATTGAAGAGCAAAAGGCGTGCCATGCGGTGAGGAGCCATGGGTATGGGTACTGGTGGATGGTTAGTGAGGGATTGGGATGAAAGATGAATGGGGAGGAGCGAAGGAAGAAACGTGCCTGAGCGAGAATGCTTTTGTTCAGGATGGTGAGAAGGAGATTGAGGGCTAGGTAGGTGATGAGATGGGGTTCGGGGGTTGGAAGTGAGAAGGCGAGACGCAGCATGATGGTGGTGTGAACTTTGAAGTTGAGTGGAATAAAGTGATGAGGGGATGGAAGTAAAATTGTAAATATGTAATTGAAGAACCACTAGAACTTCAATTCCAAGGCACTCGCCACCAAAATTGACTTTTGATTGTCAAAGTTTGCCATGAACAATGGGGAGTCGCACTTTCCTAGAAAGGTGACAGCAACAAAAGAAGTAGCTTCCCAAAGCGAACCGAGAACTTCAACTCAAAGGTAATCGCCACCAAACTTGACTTTTTATTGTCAAAGCTTGCCATGAAAAACAGTGAGTCGCATTCGAAGCTACTAAGCCTCGAAAGCACTCAATCACACCTTCCTAGAAAGGTGATAGCAATCAAGGATGTTCCTTCCCAAAGTGAACCGAGAACAGAATGGAATGGCCAATCAGGAGGGAAAGCTTACTCTAACTGATCTCCAGGAGATCACAGACGTCCATCAAGTAATCGTCTGTCCAATCCCAAGCCATCTCGTCAAAGCTATTGATATAGCTTGAGTACTCGTCGGTCCACCCTGTATTTGGGAGTCAGGATTTTGATTGTTGGAGAAGGGAAGAGTGATTGAACTTACAGTCCATTTCCTCGGTCACCCGATGGTTCTTTTCGTCAAAGAGGAACCCGGGCTCCGCTGGCTCGGCGGGAAGTGGTGGTGCTGGTCTCTGGGGGATGAAGCGGAATGGAACCGCGGGAGGGATTGAAGAAGGTGGGAGAGGGAGAGGGAGAGAGAGAGGGAGAGGGAGAACGGGAATTGGTACCGGAGCGGGAGCGGGAGCAGAGAAAGAGAAAGCAAAGGGGGTTGGTTGGTGGCTGGCTAGACCACCGGGCGCTCCCATGCTGAAAGCTATGCCGTGATTGCGCACTGGAGCGGCGACAATCGGTGGTGGAGGGATGGCGGGAGAGGGAAGAGCGGGAGTAACAGAAGAAGAGGTTGGTTGGTGGTTGGCTAGGCCACCGGGCGCTCCCATGCTGAAAGCTATGCCATGATTGCGCACTGGGGCGGCAATAGTCGGTGGTGGCGGAATGGTGGGTGGAGGGATCGAGGGAGAAGGCGGAGGAGGTCCGAAAGAAGAGACGCCGGCCTTGGTGGTGATTGTGATGGTTGGCTTTTTCTGTGGCGCAACCGCATTGGCTGCCCAAGCGGCATTGGGAGGGAGATCCATGGTAAGATTGAAGAACGAAGGGACTTAAAACGGGTTTTGAACAAGTAATAAACTGCTGGTCAACAGCAGGAAGAACGTGAAGAGTTGTGTTTAAATATGGACTTCGTACGAGGAAGAGAAGAAGAAAAGAAAGTGGAAAGAGAACGAAAAACTCCCCACTGATATATCCACTGATTGCCGCGAAACTGGCTCATTGACAATAGCAAACAATTACACTATTGTGGTTTCTTGATATCTGATTGTATGATTGAATTGGCTCGCTTAATGATGAAGGTTTCAAGGGAACAATAGAATTTGATTCGAGAAGTGATATTCACTTTTGTTCCTTGAGCAACCACCGCTTCTTATTGTCTCTCGCTTTATGGAACAATATAAACACCAAAGATATCGAACTTGATATCAACAATGACTAAAGCAAATATTTCAAGCAATCACCAAGTATCGAAGTCTTTCCCCGGGTTGATTGAGAGGATAGATGGCGAGGTGGTTGTGCCATTACAGAGAAAAACGCCTTACTCTCAGATTTGTCACTTCATGGACTTCCCATTGTCTCTAGCAATACGAATCAACAAGATATTCATAGCCATTAAACATATTGTGAACACATAACTGGAAGTAAATATGCCAAGCTGTGATGGAGTATTGCAGCCCTTTCTCCTGATTTAACCGGAAGAGAAAGGAAAGGTCATGCTGCCATGAGCAACAATACCGGCATACCATCGGTATTTGACAATTCAAATTGTCTTTTGAGACATAGTGTAGTATGTAAATTCAGTCTATGAGCTTTAATAAAGGCGGTAATCGAAGCTCAATTGTTCATTCTCAGTCGAGTGCTGAATGATTTCCGCCTGGCTTGAGTGCGGGTGAAAGCCCAAGGTCATATGGTCGCCTCGAACAAGAACCGAATTGTCGTCAGATTCCTCGCATTTCAAGAACAAATATTTAAGAGTCTCTGGTACAATAGTATATCGCCTTTACGAGTGGAGGCAAGAGTTCTTACTCTCTGAACCAAGGGAAATTAGAGCCATATTCCGGTTGTGCATCATAGACCATCGAGTATCAGCGCAACTCATGGTAGAAAGGTAACTTCTGCTCATCCGGACCTCTTTATCTATGAGATCGCAATCTTCCAGTTGATTCGAGTACATTAAGGAGGGTTGAGATGAAGCAGAATTGCTGTGAAGAGCAATGAGGTTGGAAAAGTGATCATGTGACGTTATACTGCACAAGAGGTCATTGGCCACGTAGCATTAGTCATCAAAAATCATAAATTTTACCCAATCACCAGCACATCATAGATGAGTGACATGAAAGTGATGTCTTCAAAAAATCTGTCACATCAGAGGAATATTTCCGGAATATTCTCACCACCTGCCTCTCACAACCTAGATGGTATTTCATTCGATGCTTAATCTGAATATGGCTTTTTACGTTGGCATTGCTGAGTATCGATTTCGTTTGCTCAGCTCAATCATCGCCAAATTAGCCCACCGATTGTACGTTTATATAATGAGTGAGGTCATGTAAGCTGTATTGAGATGTTCTACGTTTTCCGGGATTTCATTGCGATTCTGAGGGCTATGTAACTTTGTTGTATTCCCTCCTTGATATTCTGTTCCGCTTGCTTCAGTCATCCTATCAAGGATGGCGGAGACGCGTTATTTCTTGTCCTGCTTCTTGAATTGCTTTGTGAGCTTTGCCTTTTGTTTGTATCAGCAAACGGAGATTTGCGGTCTATGTCTGTTCCACCCGGTAGTTCGGTAAAAGTCAAAAAATGAAGGCCTACTTAGTTAGGTCCATGACTGACATTAAAGCAAGTGATGCTGGCCTCTCAAACACGAGACTCTACCTTTCCTAGTCTGGCTCTGTACTGGAGTATCAGAGGTGTGAATCGCGTGATGTTGCTACTGCGTAGTAATACGCAATGAACGAAGGAAAGACAATGAAAAAGATCAAGCTTGAACAACATTCACTCTACTCTATTCATATTCCAATACTTCAAGCACGTGAGCAGAATGATGTACTACAGCTCTTTGCTTTTGACTCCATCGTTGGGCATATTTGACCTAGCCCGTCAAAAGCGTACTACCCAACCAGGAGGTTCTAGATGCTGTTCTTTTATGAGGACTCTCTTATGCCGAACAGTGACAATGGTAATGTTCCTCCTGGATCTCATTGGGTATGACATGGCAAGAGGAACCAAACTTAGCTAAAGTCTTCAACTAGCACATCTTTGGTACTGTGCTGAACCGGTAGTACCATCTACCGAAGACTCAAAAAAAGAAGCTCTTCTTAGCGGGTTAGAATACTTGTAGCCTCCTACAAGTACAAGTACCGGGTAGTAGGATGTCAGTCAATCATACGATACTATTCTCTATATCATCAACGATATCATTCTTATCATTCTTTGCCGAATATGTCTCTACCGCTTGTCTCTACCGCTTCGCTTGGTTTCTGCCGCTCTGCACCGACCTAATCATAAAAATGAAACTATTCACTTACTCTTACTATCATGATATTTACATTCACTACAACCGCACCGCACCGCATCACACCGCATCACACCCAATCAACCATGTTTGTCCCATTTGCATCAACTGGCCCAATTTCTCTCCTCGCACGGTTCAATCCCAAATATCTATATAACTCTTACTTTCCTCCCCCAAATCTCAACTTCTTCTTTCTCCAGAGTTCTACCAAGTCCTTCGCTACTTTGAGTGTTTCTTCGGATCCTACCAAGTCGATTGCTACTTCGAGTGTCCTCGTTTTTTGCTATAATTTTTGGAGTCCTACCAAGTCGTTGGCTACTTTGAGTGATTCTTCGGGATCTACCAAGTCCATAGTTACTTTGAGTGTTCTTCTTTTTTGCCTTATAATTATGTCCTGGATTTTAAAGAGTAAGTATTTTTTCTTTGCTATCTATTTTTGCTGGTAAGTAGGTAAGTCTCAAGCTTTTTTTCTTTT